>CAUYSK010039707.1:0-19865 GCA_963575035.1 Avahi laniger | reverse complement strand
GTTGCCTGGGCTAGAGTGAGTGCCGTGGCGTTAGCCTAGCTCACAGCAACCTCAGACTCCTGGGCTCAAGCGATCCTACTGCCTCAGCCTCCCAAGTAGCTGGGACTACAGGCATGCACCACCATGCCCGGCTAATTTTTTCTATGTATTTTTAGCTGTCCAATTAATTTCTTTCTATTTTTGGTAGAGACGAGGTCTCGCTCTTGCTCAGGCTGGTCTCGAACTCCTGAGCTCAAGCAATCCACCCTCCTCGGCCTCCCAGAGTGCTAGGATTACAGGCGTAAGCCACTGCGCCTGGCCCCAGTAGCTTTTTTAAATTCTCTTTTGGACTGTGTTTCAGCACTTCCTCTTTATGCAACCACTGCGCCAACAAACACAATTGTCAAAAAGAATCCATTTTTCATCACATGTAACAATACGGTGTAGAAACTGTTCGCCTTTATGTTGTGACAGCAAAGAAAGGCAAACTTAGAGACGATTTCTCTGCTGACATCTGTTTAATTCATGTGCTATCTATCCAGCTTCTTTACCTTGCCCATTTGTTTCAAATGGTCCAATATTGTTGGAATAGTAACGTCAAACCTTGCTGCTAATTCACATGTAGGTTGAGATGGATTCGCTTCCACTACAGCTTTCGGCTTATTATTATCCACCTTGGTCTCAGGTCACCCATGTAGCTCATTTTCAAGATTAAAATCATCAGAATGGAACTTCTCAAGCGATCAACATACTATGGATTCATTAGCCACATGCTTCCCAAACACTTCGTAGATGTTTCGAGCTGTCTGCGTTGCATTTGTTCCACAACAGAATTCATAGTCAAAAATAACATAAATTTTTGACTTATCCATGGTTTCACAAAAAGTGCTCTAAAAAACATTTTGAAAGATAATCACGAGGCAGACCATGTGGTTGAAAGACTGAGGATGTATCTTCACAATAAAAATAAAGCAAGAAGTGTTAAAGTGAAATGTCAGAGATACGTTGATATCATATCGTGTCTAACTTAGTACTCAAGGAAATTGGACATTTCATAGTTAATAACCTAATAGATCCCTCCATTGCCCCACAAGGTCTTTCTTTTTAAAAATTGTGTGAAATTGGGCCACCAAAATGGTGTGGACTGGCTGATTTTGGGTGACTCAATTGTTTATATAAACAGACATAGGCAAAAACCATTTTCCTGGGCACCAATCACCCTAGGGGTAGCCCTGGCTAAAGACACAAATTTGGAAATAGTTTGTTAATAAAAATCATAGAACTAGATGAGATCATCGGGGAGTGAATATGGATAGAAAAAGAGCTCACAGCAGAAATCCTTGGGGATTGTGGAGTTGGCATGTCTTTCTTGACTCCCTCTGTTGCATGCTTTTAGTAGAGATCGCTCTAGTGGTGATGGGAAGTTCCACTTTGTCTAGCAGGGATTTTCTCACACAGATGGGCTGCTGAACAGAAACATGGCCTTCATAGCAAATGCAGGCAGGCACAGAAGGCCAGCTTCATGTGACTGCCTAGCCAGATGGCTTTTAAGTTTAATTATTTCCTCCTCTCTTTCAGTGTGGGCAGACAAAGCAAATGTAAAACAGCTTATAGGGATAATTACTTAGATAAACCACATTAAGGTATTACTATTGGGAAAAAGGGGGTATGTTTTATAGGGGAACAATGAATGTGTATGTGTTGGGGCTGTGGGATGGGTAGAGTGGGGGCTGACATATTTAACTTTTCCATTTGCTTCTCCTTATTTTTGTCTATTTTACTTTATATGGTTTCCTGGAACCTGGATTTATTATCTGCATGGACTGAAACAATTGAATAACTAACACATTACATTTGACTTTGTGGATACAGAATTGGCATTTTTTATCTGGATATTTTTTTAACATTAACCAGTCTCCCATTCTTCCTTCAATTGTCTGGAAGTTTTAGTTTTGGATTAGCATTATCAACATTTGCCTGAATTCTTTCCTTGACTGTTCACATGAAGTAAACACCTTTCCATCTTCATGGTTCCTAACATAGGGACTGGCACCAAGAGAGTCCTCAATTAAGATTTATTGACGCTCCTTAAGGCCATAGTTTGGTATGAATTAAACACAGAATAGAAATTGAAGAATGATGATTTTCTTGATATTACATCTATAAAAGCCCAGAGCATTAAAGCAATCATTCTCCCCCGTGAAGGCACAGATGCTTGAATTAAATAGGTCAAAAATATCTTTTTTGTAGCCAGTGGCTTTGTATGAGATGGAGCTAATTAGAACAGTTTTTGCTTTCAAGTCAGTGCAGTTGGTGCTCTGGAATAATGCTTAAGAAGTTTCCATGTCACATAAAGCATTTGTTTCTGATAAACTTGCCCTTGGCTTCCTGTGCCCGTTATACCCTAAGCTTTCCAAGATGACATCTTAGCACTAGCTGGACAGGGAGATTTACTGTACATGAATGAATCTATCCAGAGTTGTCCGGGAAACATTAATCACTCCAGGACTTCCCTCACTGTCCACTAACTGGGTCACACACAGAAAAGATCTAATGGGCCACTCTGAATGGGAAGACAGGCAGTACAAGACCATAACATAGGGATCTTTTCTAAGATAGGAAAGTAAAGGCTGCTGCTGATGAAATTTTGAGTATGATCGTAGGCCAAGGGGAGAACTTGATGTTCCAAAGTTCGAAGGATCACGTCTTTGGGCAAGTCTGACTGAAGGCAAGACAGTTGGCAAGGAAGTGAATTTGGAGGAAGAAAAGATTGTTGGGAGGATGGAGCGGGAGTGGACTGGGATGCAGTCATGGTCAGATTCCATGTAAATTTAGACTATAAATTTGCTGCTTCATTTACAAGAAGCAGCAAGTTGAACCCAACACTCTTGGTGACTAGAGGCTGAGCTAGTCGTTGACCTCCTATGAGCTGTGTGCACTGAAGGACTGGTATTGCTGTAAGTGGGAGGCAAGGTAATCAGGTAGTCAGTGTGCCATAGGATCTCACATAATTAAAAGTATTTCACAATCATCTGTGTTGGTGTTGCTTTGCTGTGTGTGTGTCTAGGGATATCTGAATTACCAGTCTGTGTAGAGCCTGCAGAAGTTTCAAGCAGCACGAGGACACCCAACATCCAAGGGCCCTGGAAGGAGGCTGTGTGTGTGTTAAGAGTGGAGCATGGGGTGGGAAAGCAGTTTTCCTAATTTGCAGTTTTGTCTAGGCTGGCCTTGACCATTGGGGGGCTTAGTCTCCTGGATGAGAAAGTAAAGTCCTGAGGCAAATGAGCCTATACTGTGAAAGAACATTTTTCCCAAGGGTATCTTTATTCATTTTTGGATTTTCCTCTTGTAATTCTCCAACTAAATTCTTCTGATCCAAGATATTAGGAAAAATGAGGTAGGAAACTTCCAAGAGTGAGCTTGGGGAACAGTAGTTTTGCAACTTATTAAAGAGAGGACTTCTGGGAATGTTGTTCTGTTGAAATAAATCCAACTCTGCTTGGCTTTACGGAAAACAGGATCTTTTCTTGAACAGATACTCTCCCCCAGCTGTTTAGAGGACTATTAGCTTTCTCTATACCCTTTTAACTGGGGGAAGGTTGTTAGGTTGCCTTTGACTCCTGGTTACTATTGCAAATCCTAATGAACTTTCCACATGGAAAATGCATAATTTCTGAGTGGGGAATTGGGAATGTAGACATCTTTCTCAGCCAAAGAATCACATTAAACCTGGCTCTGAGAAGCCTGCAATGTAAAAACTAGACTATATTCCTCCAACCTTCCTTATCCATATCTTTTATGGGATATTTAGTCCTTTTCCCCAGGCAGGTGATATGTTGGAGGGAAAGTTTATGGGCTGTGGGTTATGAAAGGCCTGGTCTGAATCCTGACCCCATCACTTATATCTGACATAAAGCAAGCTCTAGCCCCTCTCAGCATGTTTTCTCATCTGTAAAATCGGGCTCACAATACCTTCCTAGCTGTGTTGCTGTGAGGATTATATGAGAGAGTAAGAGAAAGAGACTGGATAGCAAAGCGTTAGGAGCATGGACTCTGGAATGAAACTGCCCAGCATCCAGAACTGACTTGATCACTTGCAAGCTGAGGATTTGGGCCAAGTCACCTAATCCTTCCTGGCTTTCCTTTCTCATCTGTGAAATGGTGACAGTAGCACCTTCCTCGTAGGGTTGTTGTAAGGGATAAATGAGATAACATATAGAAAGTACTTAGAAGCCTGCACATAATAAGGGTTTGCTGTTGTTATTAAAATAGTGTTCACTTATGACGTGTTCAATCCAGGATAGCTATTAGAATTATTACTAAGCATGCAGGTTCTATTTCTCTTGCCCACTTGGGTAGCAATAGCTATTTCCCAAAGGCCTTGTTTTGCTCAAAATTTCCTCTAGCATCAGTCATGGGCTTTCTTCACCCTTTGCTCCAGATCACTGTGTCTTGTGTTTGAATGACT
This sequence comes from Avahi laniger, assembly GCA_963575035.1. Lineage (NCBI taxonomy): Eukaryota > Metazoa > Chordata > Mammalia > Primates > Indriidae > Avahi > Avahi laniger. The sequence goes on along the minus strand of CAUYSK010039707.1, from coordinate 15,418 downwards.
TCATCTCTCCTGCAGCTGATTGGCAGTGGCCTCTGCCTTCCTTTCCAGGATCATATCACAACTGGTCTCTCCATGTCCCACTTCTGAGTGTGTGTAGGCAACAAACGCCATTAGCTCCTGAAGCCACACACTGCTGAAACACACTCCTCACCATCCTGACCTTCCTCCCTCCAGCCCTCCCTCTTCCCTCCCCCTTGCTCTCCCCTATTTGTCCCCTTATATCTTTGTGATGCTTCTATCTAATAAAAGGGCTTGAAAGGCAGCCTCTCCAGGACTCCCAGAGTTCTATGTTGTAGGTAAAAGACAAAGATTACTTCCTACAGCACGATTAGAAGTAGACCAGCAAATAAAATCTTCCATTCATTGATTCTGACTGATTTGTGGTGCTTAAGTACCAACCCTGTATTTTGGTACTTTGCCACTTCTTGAAAAGCTCTATTCCTTTGGCTGTATCACCTTTAGTTTATTAAGAACTATGTAGGAAGTTAGCGAGAGGTGATGGAGACTTTCTTCCTGGAGTAAAATGACCCAGAAGTGTAAAGGACCATTTTCTCCATTTCAAAAAGGCAGGGGGTTGGCCCCCACTTTACTCTCCCCAGGCAGACCCTAGAAACTCCAGTTCTTCATGAAGGACACCTGAATGCAGGGAGAAAATGTAGAAGATAGTGCTGGGTAAAAGGCACCTTATAAATTGTGACAGATGAACCTTCTCATTTCCTTAGCCTGCTTTGGAAAACAATGGGGTAGGAAGTCGAGAAAGGAAAATATTGTTCACATTGAGAAAATGAAAACACTTTGTATTCGTGAAGAATAGGAGGTTCCTCATTAGGGGCTTAGGCAAATTGCTATCCCATTTTGTGGGTGAGAAAGTTTGAGGCGCAGTTGACTAGAGTTGAGTTTGAATAGATTTCTTGGCTATTAATGTGATCTTCTGTACTATCTCAGGTTTCCTCTTGAGTTTGGATTGTGGAAGAGATGCAGAAGGACAGTAGCTGGCTATAGGTCTGGATCGGGGGAGGGCGATGGGGATAGAGTCCTTCTCCCATAAATATCCTCAGAAGAACTCTCCAGTGCATCCCAGATAGAAAACAGCTGGAAAGTCTTGACCATCATGATCTCCAGGGCGGCAGCAACAGCTCTAGCTTTTGCTCTATTCTAGCAGTCTCAAGGGAATGGCAGTTAAGGGCTCTGAGTATCACCCTTTTTCCTTTTGTTTCTCTGGCCCTTTGGGTTGTAGAGGTTTTTTGCAGTACTTAGTCGCAGGATAACTTTGCCTTTCTTGTCTATGCCCTCCATTTCTTTCAGCACATTGGTAATCAATTTTTGTATTAAATTTCCTGTGCTTGAAATCTAGAGTGGCTCCTATTTTCTTAAGTGGACACTGAACTGATGCAGACTCTCAGATCTGCAATAACTAGGTTTAGGCTTTACCCTCCGAGGCTTGCTTTTATGGGATTTCCTACCCAAGTCTTCTCAAGTGACTTGCTTGTCTATTCTTGAACCCTGTCCTCCCTGGCTCATGACTGGGGAGACATCCTGAGTCTATTATATAGTTAAGCTCTTTGCTAAGAGTTATTCTGCATTGCTTTGTCTTTGCTTTGTTGTTTTCTTTTTCCCCTCTTCTCTCCTCCCTTGCTTGCTGGCTTGCTTGCTTCCTTTCTTTCTTTATTGGTTCCTAATCCTTAGAATAAAGGATTTTTAGGCATTTTGCCTGACTCCATGTGTCCTCCATGTGGAATAGAGGATCGAGTATATTTTCTTATTCTCCCCCTTTTCATCAATGACAGGCAAGTACAGAGTGGCAGATAAATTCTAAAATGTGACAGAAAAGCATAATAATTTTAGGGAAGAAAATCATTGAAAAATTGAAAAATTAAATTTATCACACTTCTATTATCAAAACCATATATGTCTTTTTTAAGTGTAGGAGACAGAAAACTTAAAAGGAATTAAAAAAATCACTTAGAGACAACAAATGTTTCATTTTTCTCATTCTTTTTTTTATGGTTTTGTGTGTATGTGTGTATTTTATAAAATTATGGTAATAAATTTTGTACATTGCTTTTTTCATTTTCATTTAACAATACAACAGAATTGTTTCTACAGCAGAATTGTTTCTAATATGTTCTCACATATTATTTTAAACATAATTTTAAATGAAAATATAACTGACCATTGAAATTTTTCCAATGGTGCTTATTTAAAAAAACTATTTCCTGCTATTGAACATTTAATTTTTATACAGTATCCACTATTATTAATATTGTAAATTAACATCTTTGGCTATAAAGATGTTTCTGTATTTTAAATTATGTCTTTAATGTGGCTTCCTAGATACAAATTGCTGACTAGAGCATAGAACAATATGATTCAAGAAATGGCACTTGGCTAACAGAATGTGATTCACTCCTGTAAGTTTGTCCAACATTAGGCTATGGTAAAAAATATCGAATGGTGTGTCTGAAGCCAGGTTGCCACCAATCTCAGTGTGAGCTTGAATAAGCTACTAACCTCTGTGTACCTGTTTCCTTACCTGTAAAACTCTTGTAAAGTTGTTATGAGGTTTAAGACAGCTAATTTCTACAAAGTGCTTAGAGTGATGCCTGGATATGGTAAACACTATGTGGTATTATCCATCGCTATTATTATCAATATCAAGCAGAAACTACAAACAAGAAAGCATTATCCTCCAATTGTGAGTCTTTCCGAGTGCCTGGTTCTGATAGATGAAACCCAAGAAGGTTGTACTAGAACCGGGGGAAGTACAGAGGGCTCAACTTGTGGAAGGTTTTACAGTTTTCAAAGTCTTTTAATATTGATACTCCTGACCCCTGCCCCACACCGTTTCTATGAAGTGCAGGTCATTCTAGGTCTATTTACAGATAAGAAAGCTGAAGCCTGAGCCATGAAGTGATTGAATGAGGATTCACAGTCACTAAGTACTTGGAAGAGCCAGGTCCTGACTTCAACTTTTCTGCTTTTTATTTTAACAGTGATTGAAATATAAAATCAGGGTCTAGATAAAGCTGGATATGAATTAATTTATATAAATTCTGGAAAAATTGAGTAAAAGAGGTAATTTTAGGATAAATAATAGAAAGTATTGCCATCTGTTTACTTATAAAGGTAGAAAATGCTGAATTTATAAGTAAATTCCCTAATGGATAAATTTGTGAAGAAATTCCATGAATGACATGGCTTCACATCAAAACACTTCAATGGCAAAATTAATTCTCTCTAAATACTTTGTGTGATGGTCATATCCTGGGATTGGTCCACCATGGGTCACATCTACTACGATTTTCTACAGCAGAAGTTGGTGCCCCCAACTTACATAGTTGTGAAGAATTGTTCATACCTGATATGTTTTATGCTACATTAGATAACAGATCAAAGAACTTTAATTCTCAAAACTTTGAAACTTTACATCTTTTGGGGAGAATCAGCAAGCAGGAAAAGCATAATATTAATTTAATTCATTAATTCATTTTATCAACATTCACAAGAGAATTTTCTAGAGAGGGAGGCACAGAGTGTCTAGTGAAAGAACCAAAAGTGCCCAGTGTGGACATTTTCCGGGCAGTGAATCAGTACATCCTTCCAGATTATGAACGGCAGAGCCTGCGGTGGGTAACACTGCACCAATTCCATGCCTGACTCTGTCTTTATGGAAGAACTTAAAAATTGATTTGGGGTGGGGGTGTGGACATACAGTTTTCATTTGGTTTCATTTTCCTGAAACCAACTTAATTCTGATGTGGCCTTTCCAGGGCTGAAATGCTGCTCCTCTGCGTGGCCTCCGAGAGGCACAATGTCCATCTGTGTTATATTAGACGGAAAGACCCACAGTGTTGAGCTTCCCATTCATAGTTGCTTAGTTTTCGACAGAAAGGGAAGATTTAAACAAACGATTTCTTGTAAGGAAAGCCTTTTCTCCTTTATTGTTAGATATTGTAAAAATATAAGTTTTTCCTTGAGTTGGTATCATTGTATTCCCACTCTTAATAAAAGAAAACAGAATAGAAAATGTAAATAGCCCTGCGTCTATTAAAGAAATTGAATTTGTAATGAAAAACCTTCCCATAAAGAAAAGGAAATATGACATGATTTGATAAATTAACGTTTTGCTTCAGAAACTGGTTTGTGTATTTTGGCAGTTCAATCAAATTCTGCTAAACTCTGAACAAAATGGAGGTCCACGTAATGGCAGCTAAATGCAGGTGTGGAGATTCCCTGAATGGGAGACATTGACTGCAGCACCTTCACAGAGGGGCCTCTTCCAGGCTTAGCTTTCACATGGCTAACATAGTCAACTAAGGGTCCTTTGGTTTTGTTTGTTCACTTTAATGTGTGAAGATGTAGTTTAAATATCCTCAGGAAAAAATGTGTAACTCAAGGAAAAATAGTCAAAAGAAAGTTGGCATCTTGAACTGTGACTGAATGCTGACCCTCACTGCACATGTGGTTCAGTGAAGGGCTGAGTTCGCATGGTCTGGCTGACTCCAAAAGAGCCATTTTCTACAAAATCCATTCAACTTTAGCCTTTACCTCTATGCTGAGAACATCCACATTTTTACTTCATTTCTTAGTCTTTCTCTCGAGATCCATCTTTCTGTTGCATGTCTTTTATCTGTCACAACAGACCTTAAAATAAAAATGTCTAAAATTGAAATTTTCATTTCCTCCCACACATTTCTATATTTGTGGTAATAGCACTTCCATTATTCCAATTGACCAAGTTTGGAAATATAGGCATTGCCCCAGTCATCTCCTTCTAGTCAACTTCCAGCCAGTTGTTAGGATAGTAGAATGTACTTGCATCTGCAGATCCTTGACATTTGCCGGGAATAAATTCCTAAAACTTCCAGAACCTGTAGATAGTCAAATATTATTATAATATATTCTGTCCCATAAAATGCAGCAAAATTTAAATTTATGTTACAAAGACAATTAAAGAAAATGAAAAGCTGAGGGGAAAAGTTTGAGCAATCAGCTGTCTCACTCACTGGCTAAACAATTCCTTCCAATAGTGTGCCGGAGTTAAGTTACAAACTTAGCAAAATGGTACCTTATGGGGGACCCTTGCAGATTTCACTTTCTGGTCTTGGTTAAGTACTATGCCCCTGAAGGTTTATGAAGTTTATTAATTTTGTTAGGGCAATAAGACAAAGGCATTTCATGAAATGACTCCAGCCGGTGCTCCAGCCAGTGTAAGAACTGTTCGACTGGGGAGGCATTAAACTTCAGTGACAGTGGAAAAAGGCAGTTAATTTGTGGCATGAGAATATGCACAGGAAACACGTGACTCTTAATAGAGATGGAAATTAAATGTAGAAAAATCAGAAGCACGTACAAACATTGCTGTGAAGGGCCTAATGAAGTTGTTTCAATTTTTTGTTCATATCATAGTTCTTTTAAAGGAGAAATTATTTGCAAGAGGTGAATTGGTGAATATGGGATTTTGAATGTCCAGAGATGTGTTGTCTGTGAGCAGTAAGGATCTATAGAACTTTATTTCATGACTCCTTAAGGTTGTTCACAAATATTAAGATCTATAATCTTTCAAAATAAATATGGATATATACACAGATGCACATATATAAATACCTGAACGCATGCAGATTTCCTTGACTTTTTGGCTACTCTTGTGTATTGTTGATGAAAATTCTCAGTCAGCCCTACAACCTAGCATTTCTGATGTGTATCGATCCTGACATGAAACAACTAAATTAATCCTTGGCCCCTCGTTTAGGTTTGAAACAATTGTAGATGTTTATTTTCCTTGCTGGAAATTGAATTTAGCCCATGAGTACATTTCATAAAGATCAGCAGATGGTAATTGCTTCCCGACTGAGTTGGGTTGGGTTTGAACCAATGACCTCTGAGGTGAAATCTCTTTTTTCAGTCTCATTTGCCTGGTTAAAATCTCAAAGTTGAAAAAAACTACTGTGGGTTGTTTTGTTCAACTAAACTGTGAGTCCAAATATAAAATCATTTTATAGAGCAGCTTTGCTAGGTGTCCTTTTATCTTTGATGTTTTAGAACAATTTTTTTTAAAAGCAAGTTTTAGCGTAGGAATCAAGAATGACTTTCCGAATGCTATGTAAAGTGGTAGGAGGAGAAATAGATTCTTTTAGTCATGATATTTTACTTAAGCACTGTTCTCCATAAACAAAAGTTTATTGTGTAGAGAACTAAATCTCCAAAGTGAAGCATGGAGTAGCTTCAGTGAAATTTACTGAGAATTTCAGGCCACTGTGAAATCTCAGTGTCCTTCAAAAAATGGAAATAAGAGAAATCCAGTGTGATGGTGGTCTTTAAGTATTTTTCCTTTGGCCTGAGCATTTCCCATAGGAATAAAGAAAAACAAACACAAAAAGACATTCTCTATGGCTTGTCAATATGGATATCAAAAGCTTGATTGATTTTTGCAGGGATCAGTGAGGTCATGCGTAAAAGGCTGATGGATTTCTAGACCTTGTTGCTTCAAACATTATGTAAACCATATTATATCCTTTCCCAGAAGGTGTAGCCTGGTTATAATTCAAGGTCTCTGTCATTAACTCATAACCCAACACTCTTCCTAGTGGAAAATTGTGCTTTTCCTTTTCTCAGTCAGAAAGCACTTTGGAATGACCAACTTGGGTAGTTCCGCTGAGCAACAGGTCTTCCCAATCTGCTCTGTCCTATACCTGCTGCTACCAACACTGATGCACGGCATCAACTCTGGCAGCATTTCCTCACAGCACCTTTCCATTCAGTTGGAGTCCTTGAGTCTTCTTTCTTCACTTCCCCTCCTCTCCAGGACTCATACTTCTCCAGAGGTCCTGCTGCTCAATGACCAGTGTAGATTATGACTGGTTAACTTGTCTCCTTTTCCACTATTGCCACCCTTGTGAAGGCCAGGGGTGTTTGCCCTTGTTTCTCCCCTGGACCCCTGCTCTACTTTCTAACTGGAATCTCTGCTTCCACCCTGTCTCCTGCAATCTATACTTCACACAGCACTAGTCATCTTTTCAAAAAACGTACATGAAATGGTGTCTCTCTCCTGCTTCGCACCCCTTTTAGCTTAAAACTCAAATTCCTTAACCCTGAATGACTTATATCCTACATCAATCTTTGCCTCTTTCCTCTGGATCACTGTGCTCCAGCCACTCTGATCTTTTTTGTTTTTGTTTTTTCATTTCTTAAAAGCACTGGAACTGTGTACTTGGGTTTCTCTTTACCAGGGAAGATCTTTCTGCTCTCCTCCACCCACCCCTACCTTCCTGTCTCAGATGTTTTATGTACAGCCAACCTCTTCTTGCCATTTGGATCTGTGTTGTGTTATAGGCCCAAAGTCTCCCTCTCACCACTCAGTGTAAAGAAGCCATCAAGTCACTCTCAGATAAATAATTCTGTTTTAATCTTTTGCATAGCAATTAATACCACATGATATTTTTTGTTTACTTACCTATCTAATCTACCATGCATCTATTTATTGTCTTTCTTCCTCCATGGGAATGTATTATAAAATCTACAAGAGCATGAATCTGTTTTTAAGGCTCAGTGACTATTAACAGAACTATGATCTTGTTACATAGTAGGTGCTCAATAAATGTTTGTTGAATAAATGAATAGACTTACAGTATCTAGGATAGTCATTATTCATCAAGGTCAAAAAGATAAGTTCACTCATTTTTCTGCCAGAACCACATAACTCTGTTGTTCCACTTTTTCCAAAGTATCTGCATTGGCATCTATTATTCTTTATTCCCATTGTGTACCTTAATCCAACCGCTTGTCACTTCTAGCCTGGAATAGATCACCAGCTTTCTACTTGGATTGTATGATGTTAGGGTTTTCATTCTTCAATAGATCCTGCTTCTTATCATATTTATTTCTTATAAAAAAGTATTTAATTTCTCAAATTCCTTAACAAAAAGGGAATTTATTAAAACCATTAAAATATTAACACTATATTTAAAAAGAACAAGGAAGGAAACCACACTTAACAAATATTCTAAAAAGATTATAATTCATTTTATAATATTTATGTTCCAATCTATCCATACACGGTATACTTTTACAGGGTCATAAGAAGTACATGTGCAATTTTGTTTTCTATATTTGTAGTTAATATTTTATAAAGTTTCATGTTACTTTATAGTTTTCCTATTTTCTTTGTTATGGTCACATAATGTTTCATTGATTATGTGCCATATTTATATATTCAATAAAAGGAGAATGGTTGGATTATTTCCACTTTTTCTTAATATACCATGGCTATGAATGTTGTTGTATGAACGGCTTTTTTCTTTATAATTATTTCTTTTGGAGAAATTCCACATCTTACAATCAATAGGCCAAATCTCTGTGACCATGTCCCCAAGGCTCCCATGCCACTGGGTCCTGTGGCCCTTTCCCCAAGTTTCCACTCCCAAGGCACCCACCCACTGCCTGAAAAGAACCACCCCTATGGTCCAATGCTCCACCAGGTATCTACTAGCCTCAAGCCACTACTGTGCCTGGATCCAGGAGAGGTGAACACCCACAGCCCTGATATCCATGATCACTGCGTGAATAGCTTGCCCAGCTGCCACTGCCACTCCATGGGGAGACTCGTGCAGAGCAATCTCCTGCAATGCCAGCCTCCATGGGGAGGGACTTGCTCATTCCCCTGGCGTAAGCTTCCAACAGAAGACTGGGAAACAACCCGCAACTCTGCGTGGAAATCATCTAGCACCAGCTTGGACTGTGATAATAACAGGGGAACAGGACAACACAGAACAGCTACATTATAGGATCTCAGTGCAACTGCCCCTCTCCTGCTGGGTCAATCTTTTTGAATCGATAACAGAAGCACCATCTAGTTACCTCTCCTTCTTATTAAGTTATGAGAGTTCCCAGCAAAAGGTAATAGGTGCACCACAAACCTATCTGCCTTGAGATGAGAGAAGAGATTTTGGATGAGAAGGAGCCAGCAGAACTCTGGCAACATGAAAAAACAAGCTAATTTGACACCCCCAAAGAATCACAACAGATCTATAGCAATGGACACCAATTAAAAGGAAATTGTTAAAATGTCAGAAATGAAATTCACAATATGGATGGCAAATAAGATGAATGGCATTGAAGAGAAATTTAAAAGCCAACACAAAGAAACAAAAAAAATGTTTTAGGACATAAATTAAAAGAATGAGAAAATCACCAAAGAACAAAACACCATAATAAAGGACATAAGAGAAATCCAAGAAATGAAAGAGTCATTTAGGGAATTTCAAAATACAGCAGAAAGCTTAAACAACAGACCTAGCAGAAGAGAGAATCTCAGAGCTTGAAGACAGGCTTTTGAAATAACTCAGTCAAAGATGCAGAAAGAAGAATAAAGAAAAATTAACAATCACTCAGAGAAATATGGGACTATGCAAAATGAGCCAATATACAAATTATAGGTATCTCTAGAGAGAAGAAGAAAAAGCATAAAGCATGGAAAAGCTACTTGAGGGAATTATTGAGAAAAACTTCCCTCGTATTGCCAGAGATTCGGATATCCAAATACAAGATGGTCATTGGACACTGGGAAAATTCATAGCAAGCAGGACATCTCCAAGACACATAGTCATCAACCTGGGCAAAGTCAAAATGAAAGAGAAAATTCTACAAGCAGCAAAATGAAAGCCACAGCTAACCTTTGATGTTTAACCAAAGGAAAACCCATCAGGCTAACAGCAGACTTCTCAGCAGAGACCTTGCAAGCCAGAAGGGATAGGGACCCCATTTTTAGACTTCTTAAACACAATTACCAGGCGAAAATTTTTTGTCCTGCAATACTAGTATTCATAAATGATGGAGAAATAAAGACTTTTCCAGATAAACAAATTGTAAGGGAATTTGTCAATACTAGATCTCCCCTACTGGAAATACTCCAAAGTGTGTTACATGGAACAGCACAATAGCTACCCACCAGTGTAAACACTCCTGAAAATTAAAGCTCATAGCTTCTTATAAAACAATAGCACAAGAGGGAAAACACAACAACAAGGTATCATCCAACATAATGAACAGAGGAGTATCCAAGATATTAACACTAAATGTGGCTGGTCTCAATGCCCCATTTAAAAGGCGCAGACTGGTGGAATGGATGAAATAACATAGCCAAGTATATACTGTCTCCAAGAAACGTATCTGACTCACAAGGACATGCACAGACTCAAGGTCAAGGAATTGAAAAAAATATTCCTTGCAAATGAAACCAAAAGAGAGTAGGTGTTGCCATTCTCATATCAAATAAAAGAGACTTTAAATAAAAAATGGTAAAAAAGATAAAGATTGTCATTATATAATGGTAAAGGGAGCAATTCAACTAGAAGAAATAACAATTCTGGATATATACACATCTAACACAGGAGCTCCCAGATTAATAAACCAAATTCTATTTGATGTCAGCAAAGAAATAAACAGTAGCATTGTAATTGCTGGAGACTTCAACACCCCACTGATGGAACTGGACAGATCATTGAAGCAGAAATTAAATAAATAAACACTAGACTTAAATGAGACTCTAGAACAAATGGACCTAATAGACATTTACAGAATGTTAGACCCAAAAACTACTGAATATTCATTCTTCTCTTCAGCACATGGTACATTTTCCAAGATAGATCATATCTTAGGCCACAAAATGAGTCTCAGCAAATTAAAAAAAAAATCATAACCACACCATGCATCTCCTCAGACCATTGTGGAATAAAACTAGAAATCAAATCCAAGAGAAACACTCAAAGCTTTCACAAAGTCATGAAAATTAAACAACCTGCTACTGAATGATCCTTAGGACAATGATGAAAGTAAGAGGAAAATCAAAAGATTCCTTGAACTGAACAACAAAGGGACACAAGCTTTCAAAAAATCTATGGGATACAGGAAAAGCAGTCCTAAGGGGAAAGTTCATAGCCTTAAATGTCTACATCAAAAAGATAGAAAGATCAAAAATTAATAAACTAAGGTCACATCTTAAGGAACTAGAAAAAGAAGAGCAAACCAAACCCAAAGCCAGTGGAAGAAAAGAAATAACAAAGCTCAGGGCAGAAATAAATGAACTGGAAACCAAACCAACCAACCAACCAACTGACCATACAAACAAACAAAACAAAACAAACAACAACAGCAACAAAAACCCCCAAACCCCAAAGCATCAATGAAACAAAAAGTTGGTACTTTGAAAAGAAACAATAGACCACTAGCCAGATGAATCGGAAATAGAAGAGAAAGGACTCGAGTAAGATCAATCAGAAATGAAAAAGGAGACATTATGACTGATACCATAGAAATAAAAGCTATTATCCATGAATACTCCAAAAACCTCTATGCGCACCAACTAGAAAACACAGGGATAAATTCCCAGAAAAACACCATCTCTCAAGCCTGAATCAGGAAGAAATAGAAATCCTGAACAGAGCAATAATGATCAGTGAGATTGAAGCAATAATAAAAAATCTGCCAACAAAAAAATGCCCCAGACCAGATGGATTCACAGCCAAACTCTACCAGACCTACAAAGAAGAACTGGTAACTCTCCTGCAGAAATTATTCCGTAACATCGAGAAGGGGGAATTCTCTCTAACTCATTCTATGACGCCAGTATCACCTTGATACTAAAGCCATTGAAAGATAAAAAGTCTAGTCATCCAGTTTTGAAAAATAAAACCCAGCAGCTCAGGCTCTCTAACAGACAACCATTTGCTCCAAATTTCTATAAGCCTGTGAAACAAATGATTATTTTCTGAATGTTCACCCAGTTGTGTCTGGGTAGCAAATTATTATTCACGATTAAAGTTTATTGAAGACTCACTTTCCAATTAAGATTGTAAATTATTAAGCAATAGCATGTGGTCACTTGTGTTTTATAATCCATTAGGAGCAATTTTGTCTCCTGAGGTACAATGATGAAGGTCAAGTGACCCTAGGAACCCTCAAAGCACATTAGTTACCTGGTCTGATAAATGGCCTTGAGGTCTTCTTGGCATTCACAGCTGGAACATTTTTAACAATGAGATATGAATGAATTTTAAATTATTTTTAATTAACTATACAGCCTTTATTGTGAAATAAGAAATTGTGTAATAAATGGAAACAGTACAATGTAGTGTTAAAAAAAATTTGTATGGAAGTCAGGATACCTGTGTCCTACATTATTTCTACCCATTCTCACTACTTGTATGATCTATGTCAAGTCATTTCACTTCTCTAGAACTCAGACTTAAAATGTTCAATGACAGGGCTAGACCAGGTGACCACAGTCTTCACTAACCTAGGAATTTTCCACTTGCCCCTCATATTTTTTGGTGTTTTTTCCCTGTGCTCAAATGCTCTAGGTGCAGTCTTTGTAGTTTTTCTCCTCTATATTGTTTGTAAGAGAACTATAAACAACAGGATAAAGTAGAAACAACAGGAAATAATGATGGCAAATAGGCTTTTCTATGAGTAAAGCTGACTTTGGTCATTTGCAAGAAATTTTTATTTTTTAAGGTGTGCTGTGTCCTTTTTAAAGATTAGTCTTTGAAATCCAAATGTCAAAGGGTATGTTTAAAATGGACCATTTTTATTCACTTGCCTTTTCCTCAGTTCCCTTCTATATTCACCTTTCTTTTCTTGTTCTAGTCTTGGGAAAATGAGGTCCATCCATTTGGATGACCGCATATGTGAGGAAAGCAATGTGCAGTCTTAGGTCAGTCCTCTTTGAACAATTTCTACGAGAGCTCTCAAAAGCTTCAAAGGAATGAACAGGTAATCAGAAGGTATTTATTGAGCACCTTATACAGCTCAGCCCTGTGAACACTATGAAGGAGGATGTGAAAAATGTGATCATTGTTTGATTATTGTCAAAGTGCCTGCATTCCAAAGTGAGAGAGACAAGTAACATGTGAAACTTAGGTAAATGACAGTGTCTTGCACTGTGCTTAACAGAGAAAGTGTCCAACAAATGTTTACCAAGCTGTCCTGAACTATACAACTTTTAGGGAAAAGAGCAATGCTATGGCTTGTTCTGTTCCAGCTGTGACTAGAATAATTCCTTATTTTAGGTACCACTCTTTAAAGATGTCATTTAAATGAACGAGGTGGTCGGGGAGTGGGCAGAGAATATCCAGAGGAAGAAGATGGAGTGAAGACTCTGGAAATGACATTCAAAATTAGTTGAAGAAACTGGAGCTGTTGAACCTGAAAAAAGGTCTTGGAAATAGATCACTGATAATTATATGCAAATATTTGAAGGCTGATTGATATATTTAAAAAATGCAGGGAGATGTTTCCATTATGTATAAGAAGGCAAAACTAAGTTCAATGTTAAAACATAAGTTAGTAAGAGGGAAGAGTGGAATGGTGAAAAATGATGTAACTCCATATACCACTATTGGCTTCCCATAAGAGCCCAATAAACTATATTAATTTGCCAGAGGAAAAAAATTGTTTTATGTATTGGAAATATGATCTTACTACATTAAATGAATTGTACAAATTGTGAAATATGTATCACAGATGTATTTGTTCTGTGACCATGGGTAAATAATGCTATCATAAAGATCACAGAGTCAAACAATAAAAATATAAGTGCTCCACTGCATAGATCATGTTTGACCTGTTACCCACTCCATGCACTCTCACCTGATTTTAGTTACCCTAAGTCTCTGGGAGAGAAGCTATGGATGAGCGACCGTTAAGGGAATGTTAAAGCAGAAAATGAGAATATTATAAATTAAGATTATGCATCTTTTTGTTAGAGATGCTCTCTAAATCTTAAATCCAGGATTTTATCATTGTAAGTTCTGCACTGCTATAGGTGATTATAGCAAGAGGAGAGAGGAAGTCAAGAAAGTCTTCATTAATTGGAACTTCGTGGCTATAAAAGGACTCACAAAAGAAGGAGAAAATCATTTCACTTAAATCAAATGAGACAAGATTGCAACAGGCACAGCAAGAAAAATAAACATCAAGCTGCCCATAACCTGATAGAGGTGACTCCATAAAGCTGATCTGATCAGCTGTTGTAGGGCTCTTGTCAACGGGGCTGGGAGGGAAGACGGGGCCACATGAGAGAGAAGACAGGAGCAGACAAAAGTGGCAAAAATTTAATTTAAGAAATGGTTAATATGAATATCCAATAACACCAAGACCTCTATTAATAAATAGACAAAAATTGAGAACAGCGGATTGACATGAGGAAAAATACAAATAAGAAACAAACATATGGAACATTGGCCTAGGCAAAGAATTTATGAAGGCAATCACAGCAACAACCTACATAAATAAATGAGACCTGATCAAATTAAAAAGCTTCTGCACAGCCGAGGAAACTATGATGAGAACAAACAGATAACCTACGAAATGGGAGAAAATTTTCACATACTATAAATCCAATAAAGGGCTGATAACTAGAATCTATACAGAACTCAGGAAAATTAGCCAGAAAAAAATCAAACAACCCTATCGAAATTGGAGAAAAGAACATGAACAGAAACTTTTCAAAAGAAGATAGACTAATGGCCAACAAACATATGAAAAAATGCTCAACATCTCTAATCATCAGAGAAATGCAAATCGAAACCACAATGAGATATCACTTATCTCCAGTGAGAATGGCCTTTACCAAAAAGTCCCAAAACAATAAATGTTGGCATGGTTGCAGAGAGATAGGAACACTCATACGCTGCTGGTGGGACTGCAAACTAGTACAACCTCTGTGGAAAGCAATATGGAGATACTTCAAAGAGATACAAGTAGAAGTATCATTTGATCTAGCAATCTCATTACTGGGCATCTACCTAAAAGAACAAAAGATATTCTATATAAAAGACATCTGCACTAGAATGTTTATAGCAGCACAATTCACACTTGCAAAGATGTGGAAACAACCCAAGTGCCTATCAATACATGAGTGGATTAGTAAAATGTGGTATATGTATACCATGTATGTATTCAGTCACAAAAAACAATGGTGATCTAGCACCTCTGGTATTATCCTGGATAGAGCTGGAACCCATTCTACTAAATGAAGTATCCCAAGAATGGAAAAACAAGCACCATGTGTACTCACCATCAAATTCGTTTTATCTGATCAACACTTAAGGTCACATAAAGTAATAACACTTATCAGGAGTCGGGCAGATGGGAGGGGGGAGGAAGGGATGGGTGTATACACAGCTACTGGGTGTAGTGTGCACTGTCTGGGAGATGGACACGCTTGAAGCTCTAATTTGGGTGGGGCAAGGGCAATACATATAACCTAAACATTTGTACGCCCATAATATGCTGAAATAAATTTAAAAAAAGAAACAGGTAACATTAATTTTAATAATATTTTTACTTAACCAAATATATCTAAAATATCATTTCAATATTGAATAAATATAATATTATTGAGATATTTTAAATTCTTTAA
>CAUYSK010039706.1:0-15193 GCA_963575035.1 Avahi laniger | reverse complement strand
TAACAAATTCTGGGAAGAATGTGGAGAATGGACAACCCTCATACACTGTTGGTGGAACTGGACAGTAGTGCAACCACTCTGGAGACCAGGATAGAGGATCCTCAAAACACTAAAAGTAGAACTCCCCCATGCCCCCACACTCAAGGGTTCAAATAGCTCCATCCCATAGCGCGGGGCACATTGCACTCTGTGTGTACACATATACCCGTCCCCTCCTCCCTCCTCCCCCCTCCCCCCTGCCCAATATCTAATAGATGTAATTCTTATATAAGTGCATAATCTTCAGTACATCACTTTGTCAGAGCTAGCGGAACCGTAACTTGCTTCTCATTAACATGGATTGGCAGTGAACATTCACTTAGTTTTGTAGATGTTCACTTTAGTGACTCCCTAAGCAGTATAGCTTATATTTTTTCAGTAGATTTTACTATATTTCATTAGGTTAATTTAAATCTAATACAAATATGTTAAGGATGAATAAATGAGCTAAAAAGGAATAAACCAATGTTATTAAGAAGGAGATTTGTATCCAAATAAAATATGGGTTGGCAGGACATCAGCAAGATGCTAGAATAAGAGATTCTAATCCTCAAATCCCCAAATCTCCACAGAAACATCAGTTTTGGCAACCATTCATAAATAGGAATATATTGAAGAAAATCTTGAAGGAGGATAAAGTGTGACTTCTAATTATTAGAGAAAAACATTAGAGGTGGAGTGAACAGGCAGTGCAATGGCAGGACTCTGCTTAGTGCAGTGGTCCCCAACCTTTTTGGCACCAGGGACCGTTTTCATGGAAGACAATTTTCCCATGTACTGGAGGTGGGGGTGGGCAAAGAGATGGTTTGGGGTTTGGGGATGATTCAAGTGTATTACATTTCTTGTGCACTTTATTTCTATTATTATTGTTACATTGTAATATATAATGAAATAATCACACGACTCACCATAGATTGGGGATCCCTGGCTTAGTGTATTGAAGAAGAAAGCAGCAGCGTGGCTGGCAGGCAGAGAAGTCGATCAGTGGGTAGGTGGGAGATGAGGTCACAGAATCTAATTGAAAGGTTTTAGCTTTTATTCTAAAATGGGATTTCAATGAAGGGTTTAGAGCAGAGGAGTTGACATAACCTGACTTATATTTTAACAGGATCTCTCTGGCTAGCATGTTGATATTAATAATATCCTGCTAGGGAGTACGAAGGGGCAAGAGTGGGAGCAGGAAGACCGTTAGAAGACCATTTATGATGAGCTGCTGGTGATGACAATGGAAATGATGACAAATTTCAAAGGTGGAATTTACTAGTTTTGCTGAATGATTGCATGTGGCATACAAACGTAAGTGAGGTGTTGAGGGTGATTCCAAGGTTTAGGCTCAATGACAGGAAAGATAGGACAGTCTTGAATCGAAATAAAATAAACTGCAAGAGAAGTGAGTCTGTGGGGCAAGATCAGGAGGTCAATTTGGGACTTTTTATGTTTGAGATGCTCATTGAGCATCCAAGTGGAGATGTTGATTAGACATGAGTCCAGGAGGAGATCTGGGCCAGAGTTACAAACTTGGTAGCTGTCGGCCACACAGGTGGGTATTTAACACATTGACTGCCACACTAGAAAAAAAATTTTTTCCCTTGGGGCCATGGTGTTTTATTATGAAAATAAAATAAAAACTTTGAAAACAAAATGATCCTTTCTAATTTAATGAAAAATTTGTTATTTTTTATTGTTTTCTGTGTGTGAGTTATATGCAACTTGAAAAATAGTTCATGCATCTCCCGAGGTGAAGACACATGTGAGTTATATATGCTTCACGAGGCCCCGGCTCAAAACTAGTGTGAGTTAAATACAACTCACATGGCAGTTAATGTGCTAAAGCTGTGAGACTGGATGAGATCACTACGGAGTGAATGCCAACAGAAGAGGGAAGAGGTCGAAAGACAGAATTCTGGGCACTCCATGTCAAAATACCTGTGGCACCCTAACTGTGTCATGACTTCCCCTATTTTCTACCCTCATACACTTTTTCTTTCTCCCTGAGATACTTTTTTTGATTCTTCATCTTATGAAGTCTTACTCATCCTCTTGGAACTTTCCAGAACCTTCTAGCTTGATCACAGTACCCATGTCTGTGCTTTCTTTGTTATATTTATATGTTTATCCCACATATGACTCTTGAGAACAGGGACCATCAGGCATTCCCAGGACTTAAAATGGGAAAGAAATTCAATTAGTATTTACGGCACAAATGAATGCATACATTAGCTCATGTAATGCTTCTGCTTATCATACAGTCATAAAGAAGAACCAGAACAGAGATTTTGAATATATAATTCAGCATGTTTCCATGCTATTAACTATTTGAGAGAAAATGGTCTTGTGTGACTGTAGAAAGAGTTCTATATATAGAACAAGGAAATTTTCACAGCAATATGCCCCTCTATTTACTATTTCATCAACCATCTGCAAGTAGTTTAATGTTTTTAAGCCTTGGTTTTCTTTTCCATAAAATAGAATTCATATTTTTTATTGCTATACTAGATTATATACATGAAAACACTATATAAACTGTAAAACCCTATAAAATATAAGATACTGTTATTATTTGTCTGCCTGCAAAGACGTACATTATGAACCTGCCTTCGCCCCAGGTGTTGAGGATTAAGATAAGGTGTGTTTGGGGAGAAGAGTGTGCTGTGTTCCAACATGTCACTTATAGGTGGTGCAGCATATGGCCATTGAATTTCTATTACGGCAAATATCCTTTTATTTCAAGAACTGTAATGCTCTGCCTGGCTGCTATTACATTTTATATGTTGTCAGTAACAGCCTCCAGAGCAAAGTAACACAATGATGTCAGATGTAAATTAAAAGAAGGTAGTACTGGCTCTCAATTAAAGAGGTTGTGATGTTCGTGAGTTGGATGCTTGGGTTGGAACATGTTTTCCTCCCTTGAGGCTTATCCGTACACATCGTGAGGTTTTAAGCTGGCGTTGGCCATGGATTCTCTGTTGGAAATCAGAACACAATCACTTCCTAGAGCTGGGATGTAATCAGGGGACTGGTTTCTCTTTCATATTTGAAATATGTTAAGAATTATCCTTAAATTTTCTCTTTATGTCTGGTCTGCCTACACCCAGAGTGGACATCTACCTTCAGCAATGACAGCTCCCATGATGACCCCTGCTCTTTTTAAGGCTTGTTTCTCTTTCAAGTTCAGTTCAACTAGGATTCTTTGCATCTACTGCTTCGTTAGTCCCATGGAGAAGTATGATTTTCTTTTGTCCAAGTTTTTATGGTTGTTATGGAAGGGAAGATCTTTCTTAATCTTCTGTATGCTACCTACAAGTAGAAACTCTCTTTTTATATTTCTTTTTTCACATTCTACTTGCAAATCAATTTAGGAATTTTTCAAACTTTATGATTTAATGATTGTGACTATTTTTATTTTGCTGTATTTCCTAGTATAATTGAATTCTCTGTTGGAGAGAATTGAGAATTTTGGAGAGTCTGGGATATAAACAGCATCTGGTCCAATCAGTGATGCTTGTCTGTGGCTCTCTCAGTACCGAGGCGGACTTTGGGCATGAATCTTATTTGAGGGACTTGAGTGTAATATATTTCATGACTATGGCTTGGCTTCCAGTCTAGGTTAACCAGCTTTAATTTCTAAAGGGAAAAAATATAGATTAGGCATTTCAAATCCACCATTGCTTTTAGAAATAATTACTTAAATACATGTTCTACTGATGGCTTATTTCTGTTACAGTAAGAAAAAATTATGGGCATGTTAATAGAAGTAAATAAACCTTTCCAAAATATACAATATGATTTATTAAAAGTATTCTTTTATTATGATTTCCATATTTCAGATTCCATTAATAAAAACATTAGGTAGCATATTAAGCCATTCTATAAGTGAGAAATTCTAGAAAGTGAATTTATTTTATTTCTCACTTTCCACAATGCCTTTAGAAAGTATCTTTCAGTATTCTACTTTATTCTTTCAAAAATAATGTATAAAGCACTCACTTAAAGATTACCTTATTCATATGAGCAGTAACTTATTTATATCTGTTTCATTTCCAGAATTTTCTAAATGCACCCTATTTGTATTCCATGATTGTTAAATTAAACTAATATTTAAATCCAACTGTTAACATTTCAATGGAATATTAGCGTATACTTCTCCTCAGGTAATATGTAGCAAAACTAATAACTATTTACTTCTAAAAATTTCATAATCCCAAAGGTTTCTATTAATGTTCTCTGTCCTTAATGCTATTTATAATCAAATAATACTGCTTTTGTTGTTTGTTTTCCCTCATATTTGTTTCTGAAGTAAAACATAGACTATAAGGGCATGTTGCTTTTATCTCTCTCTTTCTCTGAATGTGTAATTGGTTTTAATATATGCAATAAGAACCATAACTTACATTTGATAATGAAATAATAATTGTCATTTCCAGACAATGTTTTCAGTGATTTATATATACTAACTCATTTAATCCTTAACATTTACTTAGTATTAGTATCTCCAATAGCAAATGAGGAACTTGAGGGACACAGAGGTAAAATTTGTACAAATTTCACAAATAGCAAATGACAAAGTTAAGATTTGAACCCAGGCAGGCCAGCCCTTGGAACATTGATAATATTATAGGACAATGGTATAAGTTATTATCCAAACTGGAATATATTTGGGAATAAAGTGTTGCAACATGCTTCTACCTATGACTACACTGTGATTATACTTCCTGTAAGTAAAACAACACTTTATTTATTTATTTATTTAGACAGATTAGGGGGTACAAGTGTTTTCTGTTACCTGGATGAATTGTATAGTGGCGAAGACAAGACTTTTAGTGAACATGTTACCCAGAATGTACATTGCACTCAATAGGTAATTTTTGATCACTCACCCCTTTCTCAACCTCCACCCTTCTTAGTTTCCAGTGCCCATTATACCCCTTTGTATGACCATGTATACCCATCATTTAGCTCCCACTTATAGGTGAGAACATCAGGCATTTGTTTTGCATTCATGAGGAGCTTCACTTAGTATAAGAGTCTCTAGATCCATCCAAGTTACTGCAAAAGACATTATTTCATTCCTTTTTATGGCTGAATAGTATTCCATGATACACATGCGCATATACACACACACACACGCACACCCACGCCCCTCGCATTTTCTTTATCCACTCATCAGTTTATGAGCACTTAGGATGATTTCACATTTTTGCAATTGTGAATTCTGCGATAAACATTTGGGTGCAGAAATATTTTTGATATAATGACTTCTTTTCCTTTGTTTAGATACCCAGTAGCGGGATTTCTAGATTGAATGGTGAGTTTAACTTTTAGATCTTTGAGGAATCTCCATAATGTTTTCCACATAGGTTGCACTAGTTTGCAGTACCAGCAGCACTGTATAAGTGTTCCTTTGTCTCTGCATCCACACCAGCATATGTTGGCTTTGAACTTTTTTTTTTTTGTTTTTGAGACAGATTCTCACTGTGTTGCTCGGGCTAGAGTGCCGTGGCATCATCCTAGCTCACAGCAACCTCAAACTCCTGGGCTCAAGCAATCCTTCTACCTCAGCGTCCCGAGTAGCTGGGATTACAGGCATGCACGACCATGCCCGGCTAATTTTTTCTATATATTTTTAGTTGTCCAATTAATTTCTTTCTATTTTTAGTAGAGACGGGGTCTCGCTCTTGCTCAGGCTGGTCTTGAACTTCTGAGCTCAAACAATCCGCCCGCCTCGGCCTCCCAGAGAGCTAGGACTACAGGCGTGAGCCACCGCGCCCAGCCCACTTATAATATTTATATGATTTCAATAGACATTATCCTGTCAGCAGATTGGTTATTGGTAGTATGTCATTTGATCCCCTCCCTTCTTTGGGGAGATAAAGTGTTCTACCAAAATGAATACTCCACATTACCCTAATATGCCCAAACTTTTAAACAAGTTTTATTGAAAGCATTTATAGATCATAGTAAACTCTCACTTGTTTCTTAATATATTCTGTATGATATCACTTTCCCATAGAATAGTAGGACAGTGGTTCTTCATTCTGGGTGTACATCAGAATCACCTGTAGTCTGTTAAATAAAATATAAATGCCTACCACTCAGAAACTCCAGCTTTCGGAGCTATCAACTTAGGGCCATTATTCCATGCAAGCCACTACACTAGGTGCCATGTTAATATTGCACTATGTTAACTAAGACTCATAGTCTCAGCGGCAATTGAACTCTGTGAGATTGTCGCTACAGTAGTGCCCCTTTATCCATGTGGGATATGTTCCAAGACCTCCAGTGGATGCCTGAAACTGCAGATAGTACTGAATGTAATATATATGACTGGTTTTTCCTGTATGTACACATCTGTGATAAAGTTTAATTTATAAATTAGGCACAGAAAGAGATTAGCAACAATAACTAAGAATAAAATAGAATAATTATAACAATATACTATAATAAAGGTTATTTAAAACTTATGAGGCCAGGTGTGGTATCTCATGCCTATAATCCCAGCACCTTAGGAGGCTGAGGCAGGAGGATGGCTTGAGGCCAAGAGATCAAGACCAGCCTGGGCAACATAGCAAGACTACCACCCTTTACAAAAAATTAAAAAAAACAATTAGCCAGGCATGGTGGCATAGGCCTGTAGTCCTACCTACTTGAAAGGCTAAGGCTGGAGGATTGTTTGAGCTCAGGAGTTTGAGGCTATGATCCAGCTATGATTTAGCCACTGTACTCTAGCCTGGGCAACAGAGCGAGGCCCTGTGTATTAACAACAACAGAAAACTTATGAATTGTTCTGGAATTTTCTATTGTATACATTTGAACTTCAGTTGACTGTGGGTAGTTGAAACTGCAGATAAGGGGATCTACTATAGTATTTTCAATAAAACCTTGCCAGGTATGCTTTTTAAACTTATTTTTGATTCTAAGATTTTTTAACTCCTTTTTTTGTGATGTTTTAGTCCTTTCCTCCTATTAGGTCATCTGCTCTTATAATATTTTAATTTTCTGTCTTCTGTATTTTCTAATTTGCTACCTCTGATTTGCTATGCACTGAAAAACTAGATGGTCAGATGTGTTAGAATTCCGTCTAAAATGAAAGTGAGCCAGGTGTGGTGATATGTACCTGTAGTCCCAGCTACTCAGGAGGCTGAGGCAGGAGGATCACTTGAGCCCAGGAGTTTGAGGCTGCTGTGAGCTCTGATAGCACGACTGCATTCCAGCCTGGGTGATAGAGTGAGACCTTGTCTCTAAAAAAATTTAGAAAATTAAAAATAAAATGAACATGAATAGGCTCTGAGGGAGGACCTGGGAACGATGTATAAAGGATGTGTAGTTAGTTCTTTGCACTGATACTAGTGCTACTTCAGTTCCTTGGTGGCTTTTCTTGCTTGCTTCTTGGTTGTTAACTGTTTTGAAGAGATAAAGTCACATCTAAGGAACTGCTCTATCATAGAAATATATGGGGAAATATTCTTTTCTCTCTAATGGAAAGACCTCTTTCTGACTCTCAGCCTGGCCCTTCTTGGTGTTTATCCTTGGAAAGGGCAATAGAATAAGTTCTTACAGATGAATTTAGCAATGTTTAAGGCCGTAAAAATGGAACTGTTTATCAGTTATGTTTGATGGCACTTATGTACTGCAAACAATATAAAAAACAAGATTCTCTTTACTCTCTTTGACAAGATCACTCATAAAATTGCTAGATTAAATTTTTTAGTATAGCCATTCATTCAACTTTCCCTTTCTACATTTGGTTCAATGGCTTTTTTCCCCCAGCACTTTTTATTGTTCTTTTTTTATTTTTTAATGTGACTTTTCTGTAATATATCTCCTCCCCATCAAACCACAAAGTTTGCTACGTGTGTTTTTCTTTATTCCTGTTTTGTCCTAAAGATTTAGCACAGTGGTGTTTAATTCTACCTTTATGCTCATTTAATCTTAGTATCTTTTTTATTTCTGTTAGAATACAGTTAAAACTCAGTTTGTGTATAATAAACTAATCATTTATAATAAATGAATGTAATTTACGTATAATAAGCTGTGATAATCAAAATCAATATAATTAAAATCTATGTACTGCTTCAGTTTTGTTAGTCAGGTCATTTACTCATTCAACAAATATATTCTGAATATCTGTGAAGTGTTGGTATGTTCTAGGCATTGGGGGTCATAGTAAACAAGACAAGTCTCTGCCCTTAAAGAACTTACACTGGGGGGGGGCAATAAACAAATAGTAATTTTAAATTGTAGTGGATGTAATGCAAGAAAATAAGAAGGGTGATTTGTAGAAAGTGTTGGAGGATAGTTGCTGCCTTTGGTCTCTCTAAGGAGGTGACTTTTGAATGCAAAGAAACCAAGTATGTAAATGGCCAGAGATGAGGTGGGGGACTCGGGTTCTAGGTAGAGGGAAAGGTGAATGCAAAGCTCCTAAGCAAGGAACCAGGGCGATGTATTTGGGGACTGGAGATAATGAGAAATGCAAAAAGTGTGAGATGAGATGAGGCTAGAGGAGCAGACAGGCCAAATCACCCATGTCCTTGTCATCGTGGTAGGGAATTTGGTTTTTGTTTTTTGTGTTTTTTTTTTTGAAAGAGACTCTTACTCTGTCACCTGGGCTAGAGTGCCGTGGCGTCAGCCTAGCTAGCACACTGTAACCACAAACACCTGGGCTCAAACGAACCTCATGCCTCAGCCTCCCAAGTAGGTGGGGCTGCAGGTGCGCACCACCACGCTTGGCTAATTTTTTCTATTTTTGGTAGGGAGGGTCTTGCTCTTGCTGAGACTGGTCTGGGAATCCTGACTGCAAGCAATCCTCCCACCTCAGCCTTCCAGAGTGCTAGGATTATAGGTGTGAGCCACCACGCCTGGCCCAGTATCCCTTTTTATATAAAATATGTTACAATATTTCTTTTATTACCAATAAATGAAATTACAGATAAAAATATAACTTACCAACACACTTCATTTTTTTAAAAAAGTCTAATATTATAACTGTATAGAAAGGAAAAACAAAAGGAGAGTAGTCCTAAGCAGAAACACATAAGTGTGGTCAATGCACTAGTGCTGGTCCAGAGCTCTTTGTTATCAGTCCACGATAAATACAGAAATTGAGGTTCACTCAGGGTGAGGAACCTGTGGCCTTAGGGCCACATGCGGCCCTTCAGATCCCCAAGTGTGGCCCCTTGACAGAATCCAAACTTTACAGAACAAATCGGTTAAAAGGCCACACTCAAGGATCCACAAGGCCACTGGTTCCCCAGATTGTGACCTATTAACAGCTTTGTTGAGATAAAATTTACATACCATACAGTTCATTGGTTTAAATTGTACAATTCAGTGGCTGTAGGTATGTTCACAGAACTGTGCAGGCATCACCACCATCGATTTTAGAACATTTTCGTCACCCCTGAAAAGAAACTCTGCATCCCTTAGCTATCATCTCCACCTCCCCCTCAGCCTTAGGCAACCACTAAACTACTTTCTGTTTCTAGATTTACTTACTCTGGAAATTTCATTTAAATGGAAACATACAATATGTGGTAGTTGGTGACTGGATTCTTTGATTTAGTATATTTTTAAGATTCATCCATGTTGTGGCGTGTATCAGTAATTCATTTCTTTTTATTCCTGAATAATATTCCTTTGTATGGATATACCATATTTTACTTATTTGTTCATTAACTGATGGACATTTGAGTTGTTTCCACTTTTTGCCTATTATAAACGATACTGCTATGAACATTTGTTAAGTTTTGGCATGGGCGTAAGTTTCATTTCTCTTGGGTATGTACTAGGAGTGGAATTGCAGGGTTGTGTAGATACTCTTTGTTTAGCTTTTGGAGTAATTGCCAGATGTTTTCCAAAGTGGCTGTACAATTTTAGATTCCCACCAGCAGTGTATGAGGATTCCAATTTCTCCACATTTTCGCTAACACTTCCTATCCATCTTTCTTATTATAGCCATTCATGTGGTTGTGATATGATATCTCATTGTGGTTTTGATTCGCATTTCCCTAATGGCTAATGATGAGCATTTTCTCATGTGCTTATTGGCAATTTGTATGTCTTCTTTTGAAGAATGTCTATTCAGATCCCTTGGATTACAAGTTACTGAGCTCCAAGAGTTCTTCATATATTCTAGATATAAATCCTTATTGAATACATGATTTGCAGAGTTTTTGCCCTATCTGTGGATTGACCTTTTACCTTCTTTTTTTGAGTGGGAAAGTAAATTGTAATTTTTTCATTGGAAAACAAGTAAATAACTTGGAATGAATTTGAGACAAATTGTGCCATAAGCAGATTTTCTTTAAGTGGCTAAACAAATTTTAAAAGGCAAGTAACAATAAAAGAAAATATTTCTGGTATAAGACCAACAGTACAAAAAAATAGTGTTGAGTACCTGGATAATACACCCATTTTGCAGTAGTGCAACTTTTGAGTACATATTGTTGATTGTCCATAGTCCATGCAGAGTTACAACTCCACACTGCAACAACATGCTGACAGTTCCTAAAGAAAACTGCTTTAAGAAAAGGCATAACCCAGATGTTCCCTCATTGAGCAACTCCTCTAAGTCTTAGACTTGCAGAAAGACTTAGATATATGCATAGTAAGCCACATCCAATATGTTTCTTGATCAGTTCTCTAAAAGAAGGTTTCAGGACAATGACAGTAAGATAAGGGGAGAAAGCATGAAGGAATGACATCCTATTTACTATACATGCATATTTATTTGACAGTAGGGAGAAACCTTCTACAGATAAGTTACAAACAAAGAAAAGGCAAACAAACAGTTTTGTATAAGAAATTTAACACATTCTGTACAATGTCTTCACTTTGCTGTCATCATTTGTACAAACTCTTAATAGTTTAATTTACTTGACCGTCACCATCAATATCTGCTCCCCTGATCATTTCATCAGCCTCATCTTGTTAACTTCTCTCCAAGGTTTGTCATCACATGGCGAAGCTCCGCTGCACCGTTATAGACATTGCCATCCTTATCAAACACCCAGAATGCTTCTCTAATTTCTTCTTCGCTGTCTGTGTCTTTCATTTTTCTTGCCATCATGGTCAGAAGTCCAGGGAAGTCAATTGTGCCGTTACCATTGTCAGCATCTACTTCATTAATCGTGTCCTGTAAGTGCTTCTGTGGGATTCTGCCCAAGAGACCTCATTACAGTTTCCGGTTCCTTTGTCGTTATAGTTCCATCCTTGTCAAATAGTGAAAAAGCTTCCTTGAACTCTGCAGTCTGCTCTTCAGCCAGTTGGTCAGTCATGCTGCAAGCACTACCGCTTTCTGAGATGCAACCACGCAGCTACTCGGCTCCCATGCTCCACTCAGAGACCCTTTCACCTACTTGATGGTGTCTTTTGAGACACAAAAAGTTTTTAATTTTGATAATGTTTATTTTTTTCTTGTATTAGGCTTTCGATGTCATATATCTAAAATATCATTGCCTTCTCCAAGGTCATGAAGTTTTACACCTATTTTTTCTTCTAAGAGTTTTATAGTTTTAGCTCTTATGTTTAAGCCTTTGATCCATTTTGAGTTAATTTTTTTTATAGCATGTGACATTTGAAGGTTAATTTGTCAAATGTAACCCAAAGGCATATAAAAAATCTATAAAGAAAAAAATAGGCATTTTTGACAGTTATTTTTACAACATTGTTTTACATTCATTTAAATTTTTCAAACAAGCTTGGTTTTAAGTTTATTATTTAAAATTATTATTGAGAGCTAAATTAGAAAGTAAACTTTATTTTATATCTTATTTTATTTCATGTTTGAGATAGAGTCTCGCTCTGTCACCCTGGTAGAGTGCAGTGGTATCATCATAGCTCACTGCAACCTCAAACTCCTGGGCTCAAGCGATCCTCCTGCCTCAGCCTCCTGAGTAGCTGGGACTACAGGTGTACACCACCACACCCGACTAATTTTTTTATTTTTAGTAGAAACAGGATCTTGCTTTTCCTCAGGCTGGTCTTGAGCTCCTGAGCTCCAGCAGTCTTCCTGTGTTGGCCTCCCAGAGTGCTAGGATTATAGGCGTGAGCCACTGTGCCCAGCCTATTATTTTTTTTTAACCCTCATTTTCTAATGGTGTAATAACCATCTCTGTACTGTTTTTGTCAAGAAAAGACATACTTTTTCTGAATATGGTAACAGTAGTAGTTAACCAAATGTGACAAAGAAAGTGATTTAAAGAATGAAGAACAACAGAATTTGTATTAGTTTTGCTCAGAAACATCATCCTTCTTATTGAGTTGGGTTTTTTTAACACATAATTGATAATGAAATGCTAAAACCACAGCATCTTTTTTTACAGAGCTATACTGGCTAATGAAGCCATGAAACCATCAAAACTTAAGCATAAAAGACAACAAACATAAGTAAGTTCAAAGCCATAAGAACCACTGAGAAATAATAACTTGTACAATTATCACTACTGTCCATTTCTGGAACGTTTTCATTGTCCCATACTGAAACTCTGTTCCCGTTAATCAACAATTCCCTGTTCTCCTGCATCCCCCATCCCAGTAACCACCGTTCTACTTTCTGACTCTGTCAATTTGACTATTCTAGGTACTTCATATAAGTGGAATCATACAACATTTATCCTTTTATATCTGGCTTATGTCATTTATCATGTCTTCAGAGTTTATCTGTGGTGTAGCATGTATCAGAATTTCATTCTTTTTTAAGGCTAAATAATATTCCATTATATGCCACATTTTATTTATTCATCATCCATTGATGGACATTTGGGTTGCTTCCACATTTTTTAACTGTTGTGAGTAATGCTGCTATGAACATGGTGTGCTAATATCTGTTTGAGTTCCTGCTTTTAATTCTTTTGTGTGTATAACTAGCAGTGGAATTGCTGGGTCATATGGTAATTCTATATTTAATTTGTTGGGCAACTGCCATACTGTTTTTCACAGTGGCTACACCATTTTATATTCCCACCAATGCACAATGGTTCCAGTTTCTCCACATCCTCACCAACACTTCCTGTTTTCTGGTTTTTTGGTAATAACCATCCTAATGGGTATGAAGTGGCATCTTATTGTGGTTTTGATTTACATTTCCCTAACGATTAATGATGTTGAACATCTTTTCATGTGTTTATTGGCCATTTGTATATTTTCATTGGAGAAATGACTATTCAAGTCTTTTTCCCATTTTTGAATTGGGTTGTTTGTTTTTGTTGTTGAGTTATAATTCTTTATATATCCTTTTGCCTTTTAATGTTCTTTTACCAGAGGCATTGGTTGCTTAGCCTTCAAAGAAGTGGCTTACTGGATTCGTTTCAGGACCATCTGTGTATTGCAGATGTTGACTATTCTAGCCTCCTTTGTTGAATTTTAATGTAGATATTGGTTGAGTTTTGGCATGATTTTCTATTAGCCTTCCAAAGAGCAAGCTTAATTTCTTGATACAGCTATTATTGAGTATTGCTGTTCAGTTTTGTATTGTTTATGAAAATTCAGGCAGCTCATAAAGGGGATAAAATCACCCATATATACCATATGTTTAATGCATGTTCTGTCATTTAATCCTCACAACAACCTGTGAGATGGGCAGTTTTATAGCCCTATTTTTCAGATACATGACTGTGGATCAGAGTTAAATGATGTAAACTGCTCAAAATATAGAGCTGACAAATAGTTTACCAATGTTGATATTTAACGAAGTTTTCTTCAAGTTTATTATCACTTCATGCACTGAACTAATTTTATGAAACTCTAACATGCAGGCTTGCATCTGTGTTTCAAGAGTATAGCCATCAGCATTAAATAGTTGTTAAAAGTCTAGTCAGGGGTGGGGAACATTTTCATGTTGAAAGTCCACATTAATTTAGCTGTAATCAAATAAGGCTGCATTCAAGAAACTTCAATTAGCTATACTTTAAAATGTACACTATTGTTTAAAAATCTAAATACCATGTACTTAATTTCAAAAAATGAAAACTATTTGTTAATTTTAAAATTAACCTTTTAATGACTTTGTTGTGTCTGCCTTTTGTTGGAAAGCATTTGAGTATTTGGTTGCAGCATGGAGACCCGGAGTTTCAGTTGATCCTCTAGATGGCTGTCAGTCATTTGTGACCTTAAGGATGTCTTGATTTGGGTTAGGTAGGAGAATGTAATAGATTCGCAGCAATAAGTGGTTGAAAAACAAGAAAGCATTTCTAGGGTATGTTGCATTTTTCCAAATATCAATTGAAACTTTCTTAGTATTAAACAGTGACTTTAAAATGTCCTATACTGAGAGCTCAATCAATTCTATCTGTAGTTCGTTAGGTGCCTTGGTGATATCAACAAGGTGAGGCTGAAATGCTAATTTGAGTGTGATGTCATGATTCTCAAAGTCAGTGAACCTTTCATCGTATTCTCCAATTAATAGGTCTATGTGTTGGCCGGGCGCGGTGGCTCACGCCTGTAATCCTAGCTCTCTGGGAGGCCGAGGTGGGCGGATTATTTGAGCTCAGGAGTTCAAAACCAGCCTGAGCAAGTGCGAGACCCCGTCTCTACTAAAATTAGAAAGAAATTAATTGGACAACTAAAAATATATAGAAAAAATTAGCTGGGCATGGTGGCGCATGCCTGTAGTCCCAGCTACTTGGGAGGCTGAGGCAGAAGGATTGCTTGAGCCCAGGAGTGTGAGATTGCTGTGAGCTAGGCTGACGCCACGACACTCACTCTAGCCCAGGCAAAAGAGTGAGACTCTGTCTCAAAAAAAAAAAAAAATTAGATCTATGTGTATTCTTCAAATGATTCTCATATATTATCCTGGTCATCAGTGACCTTTGTTAACTGGGGAAAATGTTCATCTGAGATTTCCTTTTGAAGATGTGTTTTGAAAAAAGATTGTTTTTTCCCTGAAATGCTTGGGTTTTTTGCCACATTTCTTATATACACCTAGTTTTACTCTACAAAGAAATATTCAAATCATTTTGAATTGCATTTTCCTGATGATTAGTGACATTGAACATTTTTTCATATGTTTATTGGCCAGTAGTCTATTTTCTTTTGAGAAGCTTCTGTTCATGTCTTTGTTCACTTTTTAATGGAGTTGTTTGATTTTTTTTTTTTTCTTTTTTGAGACAGAGTCTCACTCTTTTGCCCAGGCTAGAGTGAATGCCGTGGCGTCAGCCTA
>CAUYSK010039704.1:0-15003 GCA_963575035.1 Avahi laniger | reverse complement strand
GGGGGGATCACTTGAGCTCAGGAGTTTGAGACCAGCCTGAGCAAGAGTAAGACCCCGTCTCTACTAAAAATACAAAAATTAGCAGGGCATGGTGGTGTGCACCTGTAGTCCCAGCTACTTGGGAGGCTGAGGCAGGAGGATCGCTTGAGCCCAGGAGTCTGAGGTTGCTCTGAGCTAGGCTGACGCCACGGCACTTCAGCTCGGGTGACAGAGCAAGATTCCATCTCAATAAAAAAAGAAAAGAAACAACTGGCAATTAACATACCTACAAATTACTTAGCTAGGTAAAAATACTAGGGGAAAAAAATGAAGGCAGGAAGAAGGAAGGGAGGGAGGGAGGGATGGAGGAAGGAAGAGAAGAGGACAGTGAAGGATGGAAAAGGTTTTCCAACCCCCCGAAGTGTTTTCTTCCTATCTCTACTTGACCACCATTTTCAGCTTAGCATGATTTGTAGACGCATCCCATCTCCTTCAGTGGACTGGGCGGCGTGCATGTTCAAGGCCGGGGTTGCCCTCCTGATCCCCAGCGCTCCGGCACCAGGTCAGTCCAGACACTGGACTGACCTGGTGCAATGAGCGGGGAATGGCAGCTCCATTCGCCACGACTCTCTCTTAAGTACAGGCACTTCACATGGATCATAACAACTTTATGAGGTCAGAACTGTTATTACCCCCACTTTACAGATGAGGACGAGGCGCTCAGGAGGATTGGCTAAAACGCCCGCAGTCACACCAATAATTAGCGGCTGAGATGAGGCCACGGGACTCCAGCTGCCAGAGCTCATGCTCTTGACCAAGGAAGTTGCAGGTTTTGTGAGGCCTGAGCTTACACGTTTTGAAGAGCCTTATTTAAGAAGGAGTATACCAAAGAAATCTCCAGCAAAATTCACAGAGACATGTGGCTGCGTGAGCATGTTGCTGGGACCTTTCCCAGGGCCCAGAGGAGCCACGCGAGCGGCGGGCTGTGCGGTTTCCTTAGCTTCATGGTAACCACCTCTGATCTTGACACACATGCCGGAAACAGAAGAGGAAAGGGAAGAAGGAAGAGAAAAAGTTGTTAGAAAAAGACATGAAGAGATAAAAGGGGAGGAAAAAGAAAGAGAGGAGGAAAAACAAAAGGAGAGTCTAAAGAGATGGTAGGAAGGGAACAGGGCAGAGGGATCTGAGGCTTCCTCTGCAAGGATGGATGTCTGGCCGGGACGAGGCCCCTGGTGCCTGGGGGGAGTGGGCCCGGCTCTCTCCAAGCCACTGTGCCTCCACCTGTAAACCTGGCAGCCCCCTGCCCTGGGCATCACAGCAGCCCTGCCCAGTCCTGCCCACCTGCCTTCTTCCCAGGCCTCTCTGCAAGCTCCCAGAGCCAACTGGGAGCTGGAGCCAGGAGGGCTGAGTCATCGTCCCTGCAACCAGCCACGCCCACCAGCCTTCTTGCCCAGGCAGCTACCTCTTTCCTGGTTCATCACCTGAGTGCCAGGAAACGCAAACCTGTGGGCCAGACATTTCACCTGGCACATAGAGGAGCCACGACAAGGGAAGTCTCCGCTCAGGGTGGCCCACTGACCTCTCACTGCCCCACTGCCGGAGTCCTTCTTAAAAGGGAAGTGTCTGCCTGCATCTTCACAGCCCTGTATCCCGAAGTCACTTGTTCTGGGATCACAGGCCCTTGACTCTGTCCCAAACTTCCAGTTCTAAAGGCCACCACCCCAGAGTGGGGAAGGGACAGGGCCCTGTTGGCTCCAGGGCCCCTCCAGGACAGCCTCAGATCTCTGCTACTCAGACACAAGCCCAAGGCCACACCTCACTGATCAGCCAAGATTTGGCCAACAATTAGTCAAATCTACCTGGTATTCCTCCCCCTGCGCAGACATTTCTGGGGTCTTCCATGGACCATGTACCCAGGGCTTTCAGACACTTGTGTTCCATTGAGTCTGTGCACATGGCTGGCAGAGATAGGGGAACCAGGTTCCAGCCCCAATTCTGCCAAAAACTATTTCATCTCCATGAGCTATACTTTCTTCAACTGTCAAATGGGAACGAAATATTCCTCATGGGGTTGTGAGAATGAAGGAGACGGCACATAGACGCACATTATCAACGGAAGGGCCGATACACGTGTCTACCCTGGGCTGGTCTCCTGGGAAGGCCAGGACCGAGAAATGGAAGAAGATATGGACTGGTTTGGAATCAGACGCTAATATACTACTCGAGGTTGGGTAATTGACTCTGCCTTTCTGGAGTTTAGTTTCGTCACCCACAGAATGGAGGAATGGAGTGAACAGTTCCCCAAGTCCCTCCCAGTTCTACAGTCTGTGGTTCCAAGGTTACACCTTGCATACCCCCTAGGCAGGGGGCAGCGCCAGGCGTCAGGATGTGGTGGGACGTAATTCAGAAATGACCCTGTGGAAGAGGAGACTCGGGCCCTAGCCATGGCACCAACAGTGATTTTCACAATATTTACCGAGGCGGGGTCAAGGGCAGTTGGGAGGGACACTGGCTGGTATGTGGCATGTTAATTAGCCCTGTGCAGGGCAGCTTCGCTTCTGGAACCCAGGGAAAGCAGGTATATCCCACCTCCTTTAAGAAGAAATCCTGGCCGGGCGCGGTGGCTCACGCCTGTAATCCTAGCTCTCTGGGAGGCCGAGGCGGGCGGATTGTTTGAGCTCAGGAGTTCAAAACTAGCCTGAGTAAGAGCGAGACCCCATCTCTACTAAAATTAGAAAGAAATTAATTGGACAACTAAAAATATATAGAAAAAAATCAGCCGGGCATGGTGGCGCATGCCTGTAGTCCCAGCTACTCGGGAGGCTGAGGCAGGAGGATCGCTTGAGCCCAGGAGTTTGAGGTTGCTGTGAGCTAGGATGACGCCATGGCACTCTAGCCTGGGCAACACAGTGAGACTCTGTCTCAAAAAAAGAAGAAATCCTCCACTCCTCCAAGGACTTCTCAATCCTGTTACTCCATGCATGGCAGCGACCCATTCTACTGAGCAGCAAATCCTGTCATCCAACCCCCAGCCTCCTACAACTTTCCACAACCCCAAACAAAAGCATCCACACGGTGAGAAGTCATGCAGCTGGGGCGGGTGGGGGGGGGCACTTCTGACATCACCCTCAACCACCACCCGGTTGGGTGGAAGTCACTCAGGCGGGAATGCTTTTATGACATCTTAGGTGTGTCACCTGTTCTGAGGCCAAAGGGCCCATGAATGACTCCAGGTGTTCCAGCCCCTAAGGCGGGTGTCAGGTTACAAGACACATAATCATTCCAGTTTGGCAACTTCACCTGGAGGGTTGTTTTAATCGACCCACCCCACAGTTCCCAAATCACTCCTGGAATACAGCGGAGGGAGGCAGCCGGCTTGCTAAGGGGACAGGGATGCTGGACATGAGGGACCAAGGCCTGCCCTGCACTTAGGCCCCTTCCAGCCTGTGCTGAGCAGGGATTTCTGACCTGCTGGCCAGGTGTGGGGAGGCCTCCGCCTGACTTGAGTCGCCAGTCTCAGCTCCAGGCTGTAGGGAAATCTGGAAGATCCTGGAGCCAGCATGGTGAGTGTGGGGGCCCTCTGCTCCCGAGACTGGAGGGAGGATGGGTTTCCCCATAAAGGGCCCTTCAAGCAGCCTGAGAAGTCATCAGCTGAGAATTTCGCGACTCCTTCCAGGTTAAAAAAGAGGTCATAGCTGAATCACCCCCACATCCCATCCCCTTACATGTCTTATACACACCTGCCTTCTTCTCACCCCCACTGCCAGCGGTCCCTGGCCCAGCCCACCCAGGAAGCTGGGGCACAGAGGCCAGGGCTATCCTTTCTGATGGTTCCCCCCGAGTGCTGCATGCTCTTCTGCTCAGGGTCTCCAGGCCTGTTGGCTAGAGGTCGGCACTATTTTTCCAAGGGCAAGTGGCTGTTTTGATGCCACTATGTCCCTCTGACACTCCCTGGGAAAACTGACTCCTTTTCAAAGAAAATGGTGCGGAGATGCCTCAGAATGATCTAGAGTGTTTGTGAAGATCTTATGCTTGGTCTGTCTGCATGCCCTCACCCTCTCTCCTCCTCCTCTGAACACCCAGAGTGTCTTCGCTCTCCTGGGGCAAAGAGAATTGGTCCCATCTTTCAAGGAGGATGACTGAGGACCAGGGAGGGGAAGACACAATAGCTGGGTCTGAGGTGGAACCCAGGGTGTCTTCATTCTCCAGCCCTTGGCCAAGACACAGCAATTTCCCAGCAACCCAAGGGAAAGAGAAGGTCAAAGGGAAAGAGGAGCAGCTATTTAAGGGGGAGGATGTGACTTGCGGGGGCCCCTCAGATGGCTGTCTCCTGACTCCCAGCTGCAGCCTTTCCCACGACACGCTTCCAAAAAGTCTGGCAAGAGCTAGCTCAGTGCCAGAGTAGTTGAGGGTCGGAAAGGGTTTGCCTGCTTTATGCTGGAATTGAGCCAGGATCAGCTTCCTGCTTTCCCGTCCAAGGAGGTGCCCTAGAAGCTCAGCCTGTGTGCAGAGAAGCCCCATCCCCTGGGGCTGCAGGAGAAGGGAGGAGAGCAGCAGTGCAGCCTGCCGAGCTGAGCTGTTTCTGGGTGGCACCGAGGAGCCCTGGGCTGCCTTTTTGGGGGAGCAACAGAAAAGGGAGTAGTTTCTAGAGCAGATTACTGCAGCATGAACCGTAGAATCAAAAGGCTAAAAGGGGCCCGGTGGGGTGGCATGCACCTGTAGTACCAGCTACTTGGGAGGCCAAGGCAGGAGGATCGCTTGAGCCCAAGAGTTCAAGGCTACCGTGAGCTAATAGCTATGGAGACGGCACTGCACTACTCCAGCCTGGGCGACAGAGCAAGACTCTGTCTCGAAACAAACAAACAAACAAAAAAAGAGACTTAGAGGCTGGCTCCCTTATCGGCTGTTCTGTCTTGAGACTTTAATCTTTCTAAGACTCATTTTTCCTCTATAAGTGGAAATAATAGGGTGCACAGCACCCCCATGCACACACAGGGTAAGTGCGGAGACTGAATGGGCTCACATAGTAAATAGGTGCTGGAAACCATGACACCCTGTACAAGCGTAAAAACTCATGACCAAAGATAAACTCACTTTCATCATGGATGGCACATCCGACACCGACCCTTTGCCACCCAGGGAAGGAGTTAGGCATGACTGTATGAGTGAGAGAGGGCAGGGGGACCCCAAAGGCAAGGCAGCACACGGCCAGTCTCCAAGGTAGCATCCAGGGAACCTCTGGCCCCCGAGCTAGCCATTAAACCACCTGCGCCTAATTACCCTGTCATTGCCCTCTAATGAGGCCAGGACAACCATAGCTCCCAGCCCTAGGGAGAGAATGGGACAGCTCATGCCCCTCCCTGCCTCCTTCCATACCCAAGGGCCCTCCCTGCGACAAGGTCTGCACAATGGTTCTCCCTGGAACCCATTAAACTGAGTATGCCCAGGGACAGCTGAAGCCGGGGATGGCCCTGAGCAGAGATCGGAGCCCAAACTTTGTCTCCGAGAGAAATGTGTCCCTTGATATCTACTCCGTATTGGAGGCCTGGAGGGAAATCACGGACTCTGTGACCGGTCATCCTGGCCTTGACTCATTACTGCCCTGGTGGCCCCAAACACACCAGGAACCACAAAGAAGGCATTGACATCTGAGGTTAGCCCACCCTTTCTAGCCCCCTCTAGCCACTCTGGGGGCAGTGGTCCTCCTTACCACCTCCTCTGCTGTTTGCCAGCCTGGTACAGACTCAGGGACTTGTCTAGGCTTGTCTGGTGCTCAGCAATGTGGCGGTCAGCAGGTCAGCCTGAGGGCTGTGGGGGTCTGGGAGCACTGCAGGGTCCACCCCAGACCGGGGCATGGAGCCCAGCTGCCCACTCAGCCCCAGTGGTGGCGTCTAGGGCTCTGAGGTGGCAAACAGAGGACTAGGCAGTGGAAAGCCCCTAGGGGGCAAGATGGGCAAAGAGGGGCTGCTTGCCCAGCTGCTCTCCTGCACCCCTCGCCACCTGAATGAGGGAACCTGATGTCACTGTGACCCCCAGGCCCCAGCCAGCCAACTACATTTAATCAGCTCCTGCCATCGGCCAGCCTCTAAATGGGGGTAGGAGGATGCAGTGCCTAGCTTCCACCATGGAGATGCTCAGAAAGGACAGTGTGACAAGTATAATACCGGTGGTGATGACAAGGTACCTCCGAAGCCAAGAAGGCGGTAGATTCTCTCTAGACAGGTCGGGGAGATGTCCCAGGGCTTTGAAGGATGAGCAGGCTCTCTGCAGGCAGAGAAGGTGGGGAGGGTGCTCCAGACAGAGGGAACTGCACGTGAACAGCAAGACAGTGGCAGTATGGGGACAAGGGCGTCACGTGCCACGGCTGGAGCGAGGAGCACAGCGAGAAGAGAGAGGACAGTCTGAGGTCTGGCACCCGTGGGTGGCCAGGCAGGCCCCTTCCCTGAGCTCGGGTGCAGGGACCCCACCATGCCTAGAGCTCAGTGGGGCTGGGCTGAGCCGCCTCCAGAACTTGGCACAGGCCACCCTTCCCAGCAGGCAGGGCAGCAGGCGTCCAGCTCTGCGCATTCATCCCACAGAAAGGCGGCATGCCTCACCCATGCCAGGCACCGGGGACTCGCTGGCTGGGGAGAGAAAGCAAACATGGACCCTGCTCTTGTGGAGCTCAGAGTCTAGAGAGAGTGGAGGGTGAGGAGGGAGGGATATTATCCAGCGATCACACAAACTCACGTTTAACTGAGATATATGCTGTGATGCAACACAGGAAGCTGAGAGGCCTATACAGGGCACAGGGCCTTGCCGGGGTGGGGGTCAGAGGAGCTAAGGCTAAATCAAAGCAGAAGCAGGGTCTCTCAGCCCTCTCCATCTCCCAGGGCTCTTCCCTCCAGATCTTAGGGGTCGAGCTCTGTGCCTGGGTGCTGACCTGGAGAAGGGTTTGGAAGTCAGGCCTCCCGTGGGCCCCCCAGGCCTCTCTCCTCCTCTCTGCTTTCCTTCAGTGCAGCTGAGAGCCCAGCTGTCATTGCAACAAACACCCTTCCCTCCCCAGCCTAGCTCCGTGCCAAAGCCTGCGACATCTGAGGAGCTGAATGTGAGAAACGAGGAGAGAGGGAAGTGTGAAAGGGGAGAGATGAGAAAAACAGGCCAAAGACGGGGCTCAGGAACTCTCAAAAAGCCCCGGAACCAACCCAAGACTGCAGGAGACAAATGCTCTTGAGCTTAAAAATTGTCATAAAACCTGCCTCAGATTTCCCGGGCACCTCTTCTGCCCTCGCTCTGCTTAGTGAAAACATCGGCCTCAATAAAACACTTCCAGTTCCCAAGCAATGATTCCCTGAGATGGAAACTTCCCCAAATCTAAAACGCATTCCTCAGTCATATTTTTCATAAACTTGCTGCCACTAGACTGGGAGCTTCTTGAGGACAGTGTCTATGTGTTTTCTGTCTTTTGGTCCCAAACCTAGAACAAGGCCTAGCATGAGAAAGGCACTTGCTAAATGCCTGTGAACGAATGAATGACAGATAAATGATTGAAGACAGAATCCCCTAGAAGCAGTTTCTGATTTATCTGACCCTGAAAACAGGGTTCACACCAAATTCAATTGGAAAAGAAAACATGCTCGATTCAACCTGAGTTGTCACCAAGGCGTTTTCATCCGAGACGGGGCTAGGTATGAGGGGGGTATGGGCGTGAGCCTGCCTGGAAACCCCAGTGACAGGGAAGGGGCAGAGTCAGAGCACAGCCGATGTGGCAATCCCCCTGCCACACGTCCGACTCCACCTTCCGGCCCGTGTTCTGACTAACCATTGTGACGGCAGCAGAGACATTTGAAAACAAGACTCAAAACGGCAACAGCCCTCCCTCCCTCCGGCTTGCAGAGCAGATCCCGGCTTCCTGGCATGATCCACGTGCAACCAGAAACTTCCACAGGGCAGCAGATGAAAGGAACACTTGAGGAAGAGCGTGAGAGACTGAGATGGCCCCTGCCCAGAGGTGGCAGTGGTGTCTGCTGTCACAAAGCATCCTGCACATCAGTCTGAGCTTTGCCCACTGGGGCGGTTGAGCCGATCAATGCTTTGGGCATTTCCTGCGATCTCAGTCTCTTCTCTACAATCTACAGGCACTCATTCATTCACTCAGCACGTGTGCCCTGAACATCTGTGATACGCTAGGTACTGGCCAGATACTGTGGAAGATTCAGGAAGACTATGCAACATCCAGGCCCTCAGTCCTGTATAATGCACAGAAGCACAGGGGCAGGTGAGCTGCTTTTCCCTCATCCCAGGGAGAGCAAGACACTCGCTCACCCACTGTCAACAAGAAGTGGGCAATTATAGCTGAGGTCAGCCACATCGCCCTCGACCCATTTTCACCCTGACACTGGGGACATCACCCATGACCACATCCCCAGTTGCCAGAGAGGAGGAGGAGGGTGTTGTCAGGCTTCTGGGAGGACCGATCCGTCTTGACAAGTAGGAGTCACTGGTGGCCTTAAAGAGAATAACAGCGGCAACATTTCATCTCTAACCTAATACCACAAGGACAGCGTGTTGTGATCTGAGGCACTTTCATGTCTGGACTCTGCCTTGAGTCTGATACCAACTCTCTGAGCTCTTGTAATCCTCATTCTACAGACAAGGAAATCAAGGCTCAAAGAGGTTAGTGACTTGGAAAGGGTCGCTCAGCCAAGAACAAAGGGACAACCAGTGTCTATAATTATCTTAGACTTTCAAGAAGACTAAGGTAAAGTTTCATACCCAATGCTGCTCAAAAAAAAAACAAACAAGTTACCAGGAGACCATTAAAAATAGAAAATTGACTTAAAGAGAGAATATTGTGAGTGAATCAGGCCAGGACTAGTCTCATCCGTGGCAGGAGACAAGAGAAGTTTCGGGCTAAATGCAAACTCTTCAGAAAGAACCTTAAGGTCTTCTAGGCAAGTGGTCTCCCCAAGTACACTGTGGCCTCAGAGCCCTTTGCCCCACTGAGTCTAATGCAGACCCCCGCCTGGAACACAGAGAAAGAAACAGAGCTGCAGTGTCGGAAAGAACCACGCCCTCACCCCCTCGCCCACTCTGGCCCCCTTCCCCTGGCTACACTGCCCAGAGGGCAGCGGGGGTGCTCAGCGGAATCCCCCAGGAGTGCGCATGGCCCTTATCTGGCCCTCCCCTGGGCTGCTGCACAAACCTCCTTCACAATCCAATCCAGCTTCTATTCATACACCTTCTAGAAACTCTGGTTGCTTAAAACAACCTTCTCTTTGCCACGAGAAAGGGCTCTCTGTGACTTCCAACCTTCCTCCTTTGCGTGGTCCTTTACCTTGTCCTCGAGACGCCATACACATTTTAAAGGACCATGTTCATAACCCTTTGATCCTTGCTTCTCTGCCCTGCAGAGTTCCCACGGTTTACGTGACATCCCTTCGGGTCGCCTAACTGCCCTGGTCACTCTCCCCAGATGCACTTACTCCATAGAGTCCCCTCCTGAAGTCAGGCCCCTTGGCCTATGAAATCATAAATTAGCCACCGTTTGTTCAGCCCGTGTTACATACATACCAGGCCCTCTACGAAGCTCTTTTCCATTAATAATGAATAATTTTTGAGTATCTACTATGTCATGCACTTGCTAAGTTCTATTTTAATATTGTTGTTAATAATTAATAAAAATAATAGAATACATGCTCCATGGCACACGGACTTCGCTTCTTGTTCACTGCTGTATCTCCAGCCCCCAGAAAGGTGCCTTACTGAGTGGATACAGTGTTACTGCTGTTATTATTATTACAGCTAACCATCGTCCCACTCTTGCTACGCACCAAGCAATGTGCTGACGCTAAGCATATTTTGGGCTCATTAGGAGGAAGACTTATTGAATCTCTCTCCCTCTCTCTCTCTCACTTTTTCACACACACGAAATTGAGGATTTCAATGGTTAAATAACTTGCCTAAGGCCTCAGGCCTGAGAGCAGCAGAAGTAGACGTCGGGCTTCAGGACTCCAAGGCCTGTGCTCCTTCCACTGTAAACACAGCCTGTTCTAGAAAAGGGCATCCCAGCAAGGAAGAACTTGACAAAGAACGCACAGAGTTATGCGAGTGGGCAGAGAAGTGGGAAAGGAGCCCCAGGTTATGCAACCACAAAGTAATAGATGCAGAGAAGTCACTGAGGTATGATTAAAGCACTATTTATAGGATCATGAGTTCAGAGTTCACAGGAAAGAGATCTAAGAGATCTTTGCCAGGGGTTCGAGGCTGGTTATCATCGGAGCATCCAGAACAAATGCGAATGCTCGATGCTGCCCTGGTATGGAACCTCGGCGCAGATCCCCCTGGAACACCGTGTGGAGTTCTGCCTCCCAGGCCTCCAGGGTAACTGGAGCTGAGGGCACTGATTTTCACCCACTAAACTCCTCTGCTTGTCAAGCACCAAGCCAGGCACATCACATGCATCATCTCATTTAATCCTCACCAACAACCCTACGAAGTAGATCATCTTCT
Organism: Avahi laniger; assembly: GCA_963575035.1. Classification (NCBI taxonomy): domain Eukaryota; kingdom Metazoa; phylum Chordata; class Mammalia; order Primates; family Indriidae; genus Avahi; species Avahi laniger. Next base: position 4,533 of record CAUYSK010039704.1, on the reverse strand, counting down.
CCCCATTTTACAGATGAGGAAACTGAGACTCAGAACAGTTCATTAACTTGCCCAGGACCATGTGGCTGGGAAGGGGCAGACCTGGATTCAGGCCAGTACGCCTGATTCAGGGATCAGGAAGAGCAGGAGGGGACAACCTCCTGACCAAGGCTGCTGAGATCCTCAAACCTCAAGGACCAGCCAAGAGGAGCCACGAGCAAGTCCGTAAAATCAGGAGTGGGCTTGTGAAGGCGCGTTGTACCAAACGGGGAGGGCACCTTACAGAACCTTCCTCACTATCACCTTGTGCAGTCAGTTTGATCATAACCTGCATTCCACAGGAATAAACTAGGCCCGGGAGATGTTAGGTGATTTGCCCAAAACTGCTCCACACGTAATAGAGTCAGACCTCCTAACATCAAAGTTCCTTTTCCCTGCCCATGATTTTCCTCTCCCTTAAAGTTTAAAGGACAATTCAGGATAAGCAAAAGGGCATGCGATTTCTCAAAGACAGTCTAAACTCTGTGGAATTCATATAAACATCAGGCTGCATCGTGGGTGGCAGCTCCTCAGGTCAGGTCAGTTGCAATGTTAGAGAAGCCTTCTAAGCTTTAACTCCATCTGCCCTTCCCCACGGCAAACCGCGAAGGGTCCCTGTCAGGCTGGAAGTCTGAACTGTGTGCCCTGGCCCCTGCTGGCTCTCTGGAGTCCCCTTCAGCCATTGTCCAGGCATTGCCCTCAGGTGTGCAAAGATGATGGCACCTTCCTTTTAATCAGATCCTACCGGGGAGGGACGGTGGGCCCAAATGGACCCACCACCCTGGGACAGAAGAAAAGCTAAGCAAAGTAGAATTGCTGAGAACTCGGAAAGGCTGGAGAGAATGGACTGCTTACCCTGCAACCACGAGAAGGTTCTCAGGGGGATTTGTAAGAGCTACAGTCAGCAGCAGGTCGGCAGCTCCTGGAAGCAAGGGGCCTCTCACGGGTACAGGGCTTGTGACAAATTCAGTGCAACGGGCATGTGCTGATACCTCCCTCCTACCCTTCCCGTTGTCTCTGGGGAGAGAGAGCATGACTGCTGCACCTCAGTTTCTCCATTTGTGACACAGGGATAGTTATACCTTCACCCTCTCCCCAGGGCCTACCTGGAGTTAAGAGCTGGGCGGTAACACAAAGGCTGAATGGCAGGAGCTGAACTGCAGGCTGGTGGCAGGATAATGGCAGGCTGGTGGCAGGATAATGGCAGGTCACCTGACGCCTCCCATCTGCCCCATGCCTTGCCCTGGAGCCATTATGTGCTGAGATGGGGGCTAAGGTGCTCGGCTCAAATTGCCAACAGGTCAGCATCTATGTGGCTTAGAACAAGGCAAAATGGTTTCTAATGTAGCAGCTGAGGCTGAAGTTAGCCCTAAAGGAAAAGGTGCTGCTGTAAGGTCACCTGAACACAAGGCAGTGAGTGTGAGAATGCCTCCTGGATCTCCATGGGAGAGCTTGGCCGAGGACAGGGGCAGACCCGCCTGGAGGAGACAGGGTGACAGGTCAGACAATGCTTGGAGGCAGGCGTGATGAGTCATCTCTGAGGCCCTCCCATGCGTTCTGGGCTGCACTTCACAGCCAGGCTCATCTCTGGAAACTCCCCCTCCTGCCCTGCCAGTGATGGTCCAGCCCTCCACGTCCCCTCTCGTCACCTTACCTGTCATGGCTGAGTCATCCAACAGAGACAGCCCTGATTCCAGCCCCGCAAAGGCATCAGACTGCCTGTCCCCGCTGCAGGTGGAGAGGAACGGCTGCTTACAGTTGGGCTGGGGGAGGATGCAGGTGCAGAAGTCAGAGGCGCCCTCCTCAGAGGAGCCACCAAGCCCTTGAGCCAGCTGTGGCTGGGCCCTGCTCTATGAGCTGACTACCAGCCGCCTCTGGAAACCCAGAGAACTTTCCCCACCCCTTCCCTTGGGTTTTCCCCCACTGCTTGTCACTGGCCTCGGCAACCTAGCTACTACCTGCCAGAGCCTCAAAGGACCTGTTTATCCCATCACCTAGCAACAACAGCACCACTGGCTCTAGGCTTTCCCTGCACGACCTCAGGAAGCCAGGGCCTTGGCCCCTGTGGGAGCCTGAAGCTGCCACAGATGGGAGCAGGGCCAGAAAGCCCCCTTTTATGTGTCCCTACTTTTCTCCCTCCATCCACACCCCAGTCAGTCTAGCTCTGCTCCTACTGACTTCTTTCCAGGGCAAGGATGTGCAGAATCAGCACTGCAGAGAGGAGGAGAGGAATGAGGTCCCAGGGGCAGGTCGCTTGGCAGGGAAAGCAGACGGAGGAGCTGGCCTACCTCGTCTTCTTCCCTCCTTGTTAGCCTGGTGAGCACGTGTCCATTTCATTGTGAGGTTATTAACCCTTTTATCCCAACCCCAAAAGTTCGCAATTACCCAAAGGAACCTTGAGGTTCAGAGACGGCCAAGGGCATGCCCAAAGCCACGCAGCAAGTCAGCAGACAAGGCAAGACGAGAACTCACACTCCCCAGGCTGGTTCCTTGTGGCTTCTCTGAAGCTCACTTAATCTTCGTTCCACTTCACATGAGAGCTGCCTTGTGTCTGGGTTCCTCATCTCTCGGCTGAAAGGGAAACAGGACCCTGAATGTCCATCTGCCATTTGGGGCTGAGCCAAGCCCAACCAGAAGTTTCTCCAAGATCTAAAACAGTGTGTGGGGTCGGGGGGACTAAGGGAAGGAGAAGGAGGTGAGAAAGGCAGAAACCTAATGGAAGAGAGGGAAGGAGAAATGCTACTGTCAATAAAACCCCTCCCGGGTACAAAGCCCTGCAGCTGGCCTTTTTCCCAATACGTTCTTTGAGGGAGATCTCTTACCCCCGTTCATCTATGACTTGCAGAGCCAGGATCTGCACATAGGTTGCTCTGCCTTCAGACCAAGGCAGGACGGGGGAGACGCTGGGACAATCTCTGCAGGCTGACTGCGTGCTAATCACACGCAGCAGGACCACACTGCAGGGAGTAGACATTCGAAAGGACGAGGCACCAGCTAATGACGCTCACCCAGTTGGGTTCTTGAAACTGTGGGGAAGGGAAAACAGCAGCCACTGAGTCCAGAAACCTGGCCCCAAGAGCGAGCTGGATGTGTTACTTAACTTGCTCTGAAGCCATAGCATTATATGAGCCGTGGTTTCCTCTTCTGTGAAATGGGGATCATTTCTTTTTTCTTTTTTCTTTTTTTTAATATTTTTAATGACTGAAACAAAAACGCTTAAAACCGCAGCTTCTGGAAGAACCACTTATTCTTGCCCGTCTTGTACCTCTCTTCAAACTTGACCTTGGCCTCCCGTCAGGCCTTGCATTTAAGAGCAGGGTCTCTGAAGACATCCTTGTTGACAACAGTTTTGTCCAAGGGAATATCCACAGAGTACCTTGTGGGCATGAGGCGATTGTAGTTATAAACTTTCACAAAAGACTTGATCTTTGATCACTTGGCGATCTTCTTTTTGCCCATGGCAGCTGTCACTTTGCGGGGATGGCGGTCAATTCCAGCCACCAGGGCATGGCTGTAGGGATGGTCTGAAGTGCCATCATCAACGTTCTTCACGATGACGGCTTTCCGTCCAGAGTAGCGTCTGGCCAGGACCAGCATCGCTTTCCCGGGTTTCATGAACTTGCCCATTTCAATGGCAACCAGCAGGGCCTACAGCAGAAAGGAAGGACAGGCACCTCAATGGGGATCATTTCTCAGGGTTGTTCCAAGGATTAAATGGGATAGCATTTATGAAAGAAGGATATCGTAAGCTATATAGTAATACTCAACTGCAATAGTCAGTGGTTGTTTCCACATTTGGGTCTCTGCTGCCAGTGACCAACTGAGAAGCAGGAAAAGAAGATTCTCTGAGCTAATCAGGCAATGGCAGGTGTTTTTCAGCTATGGAACATCCACCCACTTCTACCACCCCACCTCACCCCCTATACCCTCTGGCTTGGGTCCTCCTGGGCCCTGGGGCCTGGGCATTCCAGCCCTTCCACTGTACTCCAGACGGCGGGAGCTTCCTTCCCAGATGAGCCCCAGGTCGGACGCCAGCTGGGCCGGACCCATGAGTCAGGGCTCTGCGGCAGACTGAGTCAGCAGAGCAGACCCGCCTGCCCCAGCCAACGGCCCAAACAAAAAGGCCATGGCCAATGCTTGCGCGTGTGCTGGGCTGGGCCTGGGCTGTGGCAGTTGTGGCCAGGGGCTGAGTTCAAGTTGGGGTTAAGCAAAGACATCTCCAGCAAAGCAGAAGGAAGTACAGTTGGTCTATGGTGGACTCACAACTTCCCTCTTCCCTCTATTAACTCCAGGGCAAGACACTTCCTTCTGGCCTCAGTTTTCTCATCTGAAAGTGAGGAAGTTGCCTGGGATATTCTCTAGAGACCCTTCTAGCTTTTTTTTTTTTTTTTTTTGAGACAGAGTCTCACTCTCTTGCCTGGGGCGAGTGCCGTGGCATCAGCCTAGCTCACAGCAACCTCAAACTCCTGGGCTCCAGCAATCCTACTGTCTCAGCCTCCCAAGTAGCTGGGACTA
>CAUYSK010039703.1:0-90245 GCA_963575035.1 Avahi laniger | reverse complement strand
GAGATAATTTATAATGAAGGAAGCTAAGAGATATGTAAGAATTCAAATAGAAACTCCATGTCAGGAGCTGTGCTATACCCCAGAATATGCTTGTGTAGGAGATATTTATGTGACTGCATAAAACCTTTGTAATTTTTGCATCTTCCTAGAGACAATAATAAAGAGTAATTGGGAAAATCAAATGATGTTATATGTGTATTATGCATGGCTATCTACAGCAGTTCACATATGCATATGATTATAGACAGCAAAATTAATCCTTAACATTTATAGGTTTAATAGTCATGCATCAAAGTATTTTCAAGCAGCCCTTTGGGTCCACTTAGGGTATTTATCTCTGATTTTGCTGTGGTACCAACATGGGACTGCTATCAGCACATGCACCTAGCAAGCCACCCAGCATCTGCAGCTCAAAGGGGCTATCTGATTCTTTATATATTACTGGAACAGTACATCTCCTATAGTGACAAAAACTTTTTGGGTACAGGGATCAAAAATGTCCTGTAAAGAAAGTTAACTGTAAAGATAATCTGGTTTAAAAAATGATGATTTTTAGATAGAAAATGGAAATGTGGGAAACATTAGTAAAAGGAATATCACATTTAACAGTGAGTCAGATCCTTGACATGTACAGGTTCAACTTTGCTCAATCAAGGATAAGAAAACTTGACCAGTGAAACCATTTTGGCCACTTCTCTAGCCCCAGTGCAAAATCTCATGAAAGATAAAACTTTAGGGAAAATAAAAAGACAGCTAACTGGTGGTATTGAGATCTATATGGAAGCATGTGACTGTTGACAAAGTATGAATAGAGTAAAAGCCAGCAGCTATGCAAACATTTCCTTGAAACGTTCTCTTTAAACCCATCTTCCCATGAGTAAGGTTGTTTTAAGGAATTTAGCAATACCTCCCCACCTTTCTCTGTGTCTCTGTCTCTCTCTGTCTCTCTTACCTAATATGGAGCTAACAAGAGTGGCCATATCAGAACTGACTGTCTTCCAGGAATTACTTCCTTGGCAGCTAAAGATAAACGTAGAGGAGAAGGCAGAATGGACCAAGCATCTCACTCTGAACTTTTGTGAACATATGCACCTAAGAGAGGCAGTGAGCCTCAGTGCTGAAAGTGGCCAAGGATATTCCCCTTGTCTTAAGTGAAGCCTGGCTTCTCTTCAAAGATGTCCCCTGCAGCCCTTCTGTATTAGTTTTATTTTTTTTTAATTTTTTTTATTTCAGCATATTATAGGGATACAAATGTTTAGCTTACATTTATTGCCTTTGCTGCACCTGAGTCAGAGCTTCAAGCATGTCCATCCCCCTGACGGTGCACACTACACTCATTAGGTGTGAATATACACATTCCCTACTCCCCGATTCTACCGGCCGAACACCTGGTGAATGTTACTAATATATGTGCACTTAACTGTTGGTCAGTGAAATCAGTTAATACCAATTTTATAGTGAGTACTTATGGTGCTTATTTTTCCATTCTTGTGATGCTTCACTTAGTAGAATGGGCTCCAGCTCTATCCAGGATAATACAAGAGGTGCTAGATCACTATTGTTTTTTGTTACTGAGTAGAACTCCATGGTATACGTATACCACATTTTATTAATCCACTCATGTATTGATGGACACTTGGGTTGTTTCTACATCTTTGCAATTGTGAATTGTGCTGCTATAAACATTCTAGTGCAGATGTCTTTTTTACAGAATGTCTTTTGTTCCTTTAGGTAAATGCCCAGTAATGGGATTTCTGGATCAAATGATAGTTCTACTTGTAGCTCTTTGAGGTATCTCCATATTGCTTTCCACAGAGGTTGCACTAGTTTGCAGTCCCACCAGCAGTGCATGAGTGTTCCTATCTCTCTGCATCCATGCCAACATTTATTGTTTCAGGACTTTTTAATAAAGGCAATTCTCACTGGAGTTAAGTGATATCTCATTATGGTGTTGATTTGCATTTCCCTGATGATCAGAAATGTTGAGCATTTTTTCATATGTTTGTTGGCTATTAGTCTGTCTCCTTTTGAAAAGTTTCTGTTCATGTCCTTTGCCTACTTTTTGATAGCGTTGTTTGAGTTTTTCTTGCTGATTTTCCTGGGTTCTATATAGATTCTCGTTATCAGCCCTGGAGTGGATATGGAACATGTGACTATTTTCTCCCATTCTGTAGGTGGTCTGTTTGCGCTCGTGAGAGTTTCCTTGGCTGTGCAGAAGCTTTTTAATTTGATCAGGTCCCATTTATTTATTTTTGTTGTTGCTGTGATTGCCTTTGAGGTCTTCTTCCTAAATTTTTTCCTTAGGCCAATGTCTATAAGAGTTTTTCCAACATTTTCTTCTAGAATTCTTATAGTTTCATGTCTTAGGTTTAAGTCTGTTATCCACCGTGAGTTGATTTTTGTGACAGGTGATAGGTGTGGGTTCTGGTTCAGTCTTTTACATGTGGCTAGCCAACCCTGCAGTCCTCCTGTGTTAGTTTTCTATTGGTGTGCAACAAATTACCACAAATTTAGCAGCATAAAACGATGTACATTTATCATCTCACTGTTTCCGTAGGTCAGGAGTCCAGACCCGGCTTAACTGGGCCCTCTGCCTAGGGTCTCACGAGGCAGTCAGGTTCTCAACTTAGGAATGTTTTCTTTCTAGATTTCAGTTCCTCTTTGAAGCTCATGTAGTTGATGGGAAAGGACTAAAGTCCCCATTTTCTTGCTGATCTTTGTTCCTGGAGACCTCCCATAGTCCTTCTCACAACATGGCCACTTACTTCTTCAAGGCCAGCAGGAGAATCTGATCTCTAGACCCATTTTAAGGGCTGACTGATTAGGTCAGGCCCACCCAGGATACTTTCCCTTTTGATTCATTCAATGCCAGCTGGTAAGGTACCATAATTCCTGCTGCAAAATCCCTTTACCTTTGCTTTGTAATGAGAATATCCTACCCTATTCACAGGTCTTGCTACACTCAAGGGGTAGGTGTTATACTAGGGTATGGGTTATTGGGGTCATCTCAGAATCTGCCCACCACACTTGTTTATTTTCTCACTGTGTTTCTCAGAGTCAGAAGGTGGGGCCAGGATCCTCTGCTATCCATGGCTGCTTCCAGACCATTAGTTTTCTACCTCTCATGAAAAATAACAAGAACAAATATAATTAACAAAACAAAACACTGAGACTTTGAGACTTGTGCTATTTGGCTTTACTTCTGTTTCTTCCTTTTTTTTTTTTTTTCCATCTTACTCCATACTCCTCATGTCTCCTATTCATAAAAGGCATTGGCACTGAACTCATAGCTTTCCACTTTGCTCCAAGCCCAGCCATGACTGTGGATGACATCGATTCCTGTGCCCACCACATGGAGATTGGTCAGGTATTAGGAGGGAAGAAAACATAGCAAGGAGCACATGCATGAGCCCTTTGATTCCTTAAGCGAATTTTAGTGAGGTCAGAAGGATTATAGAAACTTATTTTGCTATTTATTTTATCTTCCATATAGTTCCTGCTTTTTTTTGTCTCTTTAGATACTTAAAAAAAATTAGCTATGGTGAGAGGTAAGACATAGGGATCAGGAGCTATGTTTGGGGCAGAACTTGAGAGCCCAAACAGCTCACCTTTGGTCCCTGGGCTTGGTGTTCACTATTATTATTAGAGTAAGGAGACCTTTGAGGAAGGAGAAACTGATGGAGTCTATCCAGGTTCTGACTGGTCAGTTGCCTGGAGCTGCTGAGACAGCCAGAATGGTCTGTTTTATTTGAACAAGAGTGAGTCTCTTCCCTTACGGTATGCTTTGGTTGCCAAGTACCAATTATGTGCTGATGTTGGTAAAGCCCTTAGCGTGTGGCGACTTAAACAGGAACTTTGTCAGAACCCGTTTCTTCTTTCCTGGTCTTGCCTCCATTCTGAAGAGTCGTTTTCCTGAGTTCTACACTGGACTGGATGTGACTTTCTTGAACATCTGGCCTGATAAGCCAATTGCAGCAAAGGTTTCCTGAAGCTCTCTCTTCACCAATGCTTAGAAGACAATGTTACAGAAGTTTGCTGTCTCAATTAGAAAGGCCCACTGGTGTGGACCTTTTTGTACTTTATGTCTTTTAGTTCTCTCTGTTTCTCTCCACAGTTCTTCAGGATACTTCAGAGAACAATGAATAGTGACTCTATGAACTCTCTTTCTGTATAACTTCTCCCTTTGTGAGCTGAGGGGGCAAGAGGGTACTGAGTATGAGTACTGCCTGACTAACTTGCCTTCCATCCCTCCAACAACTGTTCTCTAGAGCTGTGCCACTCGTCATGTGCAGACATGAAATTAAATATAAATGAATTACAATTAAATAAAATAAAAAAATTCATGTCCTCTGTCACACTGATCACATATTAAGTGCTCAGTAGCTGCATGTGGTTACCATATTGGACAACAGAAATGCAGAGCATTTTCAGGGGAGATTCAAGTGTCTGCCCTCTACTGGGGTTTAAGCTGAACTGACGCTCAGGTGGAATTTAGCTGTTTCGCTTCTCTGAGGCCTTTAGCAGTTGGGTTATACCTGCAAGTCTACTTCCTGCAGGGGTAACCTGCCCCCTCTTATGGTAGGATTTGACAGTAGCCTAGAGAAGACAAGCCAGTCCTGGGAGAGCTCCCTCAGGGTTCTGGAAATGCTATGTACTAGTTTTCTATTGCTGCTGTAATAAATTCCTACACATTTAACAGTTTAAAACAGCACAAATTTATTATCTCACTATTCTGTAAATTAGAGGTCCATCTGACATGAGTCTCAGCAAGTTAACTCAAGGTATAACCTGGATTGTGTTCCTTTCTGAAAGCTTGAGGGGGGAATATATTTTCTTGTTCCTTCAGGTTTTTGACAAAATTAAGTTCCTTAAGGTTGTAGGACTGAGGTCCCTATTTTGTACTGGCTGTCAGCTGAAGGCTGTTCCCAACTCTACAGCCACCCATATTCCTTGGCTCCTGGCCACTTTCTTCACCTTCAAAGCTAATAAAGGTGGGTTGAATCCCCTTCATAATTCAAATGTCTCTTGTATCTTCCATGACGTCTCCCTGACTTTAGCTGGGTAAGGTTCTCTGCTTATGAGGAGCTCATGTGATTAGATGGGGCCTACTCAGAATCTCCCCATCTCAACATCTGTAACTTTAATCACAGCTGCTAATTATTTTTTGCCTTGTAAAGTAACATATTAGGGCACAGACATCTTTGGTGGGAGGGGTGTGTGGTCTACCACATACCTCCAGATTAATTCTTTGTTATTAAATAAAAATAGCTTAATATTTGAAAATGTAGCTTATTTGAAGAGGATAATTAAGATTGTACCACCTTTATATAAATGGTATCATTAATTTACTTTGGAGATTAAACATCCGAAGAAGACAAGAAACTTAAAGAAAGGAGTTGAGAAAATGAAGAAATGGAGAAAGCGGTACCTGGAAAAATCTTTGCTTCTTAAACATTTTATATCGTTTCATGGTGAAACATACACCCATAATAGTACAATTTGGAGTACGTTGATTAAATACCACTAAGGTATCTCTGAAGTAACCATTTACTCATATTTTACCTTTTAAAAGTGAGAAAACGTAAAAGTACCATTATAATTATGAAAATAATATCTGAAGTTGAATAATGTTAGGGTAATCTTATCAAATTGTATGTACTTAATGTTATATATTCAATGGCTTCCCCACCTATTGGATAGTAGATTGCTAACTTCTGATTTTTATGATTCTGCAATAAAATCCATTTTATTTTAATGTTTGTTGCCATTCATTTATTTATAAATTTCTATACTATTTTTAATTTAGTATGTAAAATATTAAATAAACAAGTTTGATTAAAAGATTCTATAATAGACTATTATCTATTTTAAATATTTTACAGTGATACTCTATCTTGTAATAAACTATCATTTTTGAGAGTAAATGTAGCATTTACCTTTTTCATCTTTCATTTTATCTCATTAGCTAAGAAACCTTTCCAGCTTGGACCTACGTCATATCACTGAACTGGATAATGAAACCGTGATGGAAATTGTCAAGAGGTGCAAGAATCTTAGCTCTCTCAATCTCTGTCTGAACTGGATCATAAATGACAGGTAACCACTATATGACATCTTAAAAACACTTTTCCAAAGGAAAACATGTAGCAAATACTGATTATCATTTTAACAAGGCCTGTCAATTTATGTAAAATTGAATATATCTATGCCTTTTCAAATTGATGTGTTTAAGTTTTGAAAACCTTCTAGATCTATACTTTTAATGCATCCATTGCTTATAAGGGAAGCAAAGTTTTTAGGTGCTTTGACACAAATGTTATAGAACAATAGTCTGTTGGATTGTTTTCTTTGTCATCTGTCTAAGATATATTGTTTATTTGTCACTTTAATATTTTTGCAACTTTTATGACTGGCTTAACTGTTCATTTTTCAGGGAAAATAATTCTCAGAAACTGTCTCAAACATTGTGCTTTTAGACCCTTTATTAAGGATGATGTTTTTTTCAGAGATGTCTCACTATGTTGCCCAAGCTGACCTCAAACTCCTGGGCACAAGCAATCCTCTACCTCAGGCTCCCAAGTAGCTGAAACTGCAGTCGCTCACCACCATGCCTGGCTAAGGATGACATTTGTTCTCTCTCTATATATATATATATAATTTATTTTAAAAATGGAAGTCATATGACAGTGTAAAATGTGTATAATGGGGAATATTTTCCTATAAATAATTATAAACCTATTTTTCTTTGAAATATTTCGTGAAGTAAGAAAAAGCTAAGGAAACCCTTGAAAGTAGACTTTTATCATGAAAACAACTGCACAGTAGCACTAGCACTTCTGATTCAGTAGATTTGTAAATATAGGCATGAGACAGGATTCTTTTGATCATAGCTTTTTAAGTATTTTTTTTAAAACTATAGGCCACTAAAAATATTTTGTTGTCAAAATGGAAAGCACTATTTCATCTAAAATTAGAACCTATTTAGATTATTCTTTTAAATATTCTTTTAAAAATAGAAATAATTTATTAAGCGTGTGTCAGATAATGCTTTAAATTCAAGACGTCCATTCTCTTTTAATTTCCTTTTATACTTTAAAAATAAAATCATGTAGACTCCATTTTCCCTAAATGTGGTGAATTCTAGTGACATTTTCTTAAGTTACCCTGAATTATTCTTTAAATTATGTGACAGCCTTAACGTGACTTTAAGTAAAATTTTTCTTGAAAAATTTACTCATCTAAAATTGGGTATATGATCATCATTTATAAGAGGTGTCGATTGTTTTTGAGTAATATTTGCTATATGAAGTGTATCAAAATCTAAAGAAAATTGAATTATATAAATTTAAAAAGTAAAATTCTTTATAATCAATATTCTATATAGGAAGTAATATGACAATTTATAATCTTTAAAAAGCTTTTCATAATAAAATAACATATATAAACCTTATCTTATGGTTTTAGGTATTTAACATTAGCTTATTATTCTGATAAATTTCTTAGTGATGCATTGAATTTAAAGAATAGTGTTTCTACAACAAGTTGGTTATATTCCACCACAGTTTTCTGTACACCTAGCATGTGTAAAAGAGTCACTAACTGGAGGATAGTATGAATGGTAAATAAGATGCCGTCTGTATATGATTATATGGGTTATCACCTAAGTAAACATTTTGCTTAGGCTTGTATCATTTAAACACATGTTGGGGGAGGGGTGGATTTATAGTCCTCTTCCTCTTTAAATGCTTATCTAGTCATAACTGGGTAATTTACAAGTGAAAAAGTAGGCAGCCCTCACTTGTCTTTCATTCCCTTTGTTAGTCTCCATGTACTCAAACCTAGTGCTATTGCAATCATTTTTTCCCTGCTTAACTAACTGTAATCATTATTTGGTGTGTGATCCTAAATATATGTATTGTAGAGATTTATTTGCAAGGAATGAAAGCGTATTTTTATGTTTTTAATGGAAAAGTTTGGATTAATTGAGAAAACATGCATTTTAATGAGGTTGAGCAGTAGAGTTTTAAAGATCAGGCTCTTTTAGGTTTTAATTACACTACTTGCACTTATCCTGTATACTGTAATAGAAGCTTCAAACATTAAAACCCACTTTGCAGTATCATCTAAATTACTCATCTCATTGTTCTTGCCATATTATATTACTAAGCTAAGTAATATTTGTAATTATATTGGTATAAATCTAGGACTTCCCATCAGACTTAATTATAATTTCAGCACTTAGCTGAGAGGGGTTAGTAACCTTCCATATAGAGGACACTGAAATGCACTAATGCATTTAGCCTATCAATTAGCTTCTGTTTTACATTTGTTCATTATTATTATCCTCCAGTAAATCAGGAAACATTTATTAACCCCCTACTAAATACTTGATATTGTCTCAGACGGTAGGGCACTGAGTCCCTCCTGTTCTCAAAGGTCACTCTGTTTAGGTGACATAAGACTTAATGATAACAGTGAGCCTTGTAAGGAGAGAGGGGAGGAAAGTAACCTTTATTATGCAGGTAATTGATAGGCGCTTTACACGTGTTCTCATTTAATCCCTTCACCATCTTCTTGTTCAGGGGAAGGTCATATTAATACTATTTCTATTAAATTTAGACCATTTGTTTGACTTTTCTTTAGCTTTTGAATGCATGTATTTTTCGATCATTGCTGCAGTAAAAAGTGGTGAGTACAAATAAGAAAAAGTAAATGGCTAATGAGTCTGTTTTCCATTTCATTGCTAGGATTTCACACACAATTGACATTCATATGTCAAATTATTGATTTTTTAACTAAACTCATTATGTTCTTTCATAATGAAAGTATAGTGGAACTTTTAGATATTATTTTATGTGTAGTACCTATTGCAGGGATCTGTCTTTAATTTTGATAGTTTTAATAAGGAATTCCTCAAATTAAGATATACTTGTCTCAGTTCTTTATACATAAGATTTATCCTAGGTTTTAAAAGTTCTCATCTGTAAACAATTCTTTTTGAAGTTCCAAATTTAAAAATATGTAGTCATTGAGGGACTTTACTGTTTTGCTCATTTTGCTCACTTTACTGTTAGCATTTTGCGATCTTTGAACTGATGTGTGTGACTAAGACATGCTGCTCTTTATCTTTGTTTTTCTGAAAGCACTTTTTGTGTTTAGAGAGTTAAACAGTGTGATATTTTCTTGTATTCAGAAGGATGGTCTAGTAGTCATTTGACATTTACCATTGCTTTTGAATACAAATAAAATCCAAGTGTCTTATGAAAAGAGGACACTGACTATTTCTATCAATGATTTAAATTAAACATTTAGTTATTATGTCTCCTCCACTCTCTCTGACTCTAAGTTTAGTGAAATATTTATTTGTATTTGATATAAATCTTCTGTTATTTCACATCCAATTTTGTCTTCAGTGCGTTGGTATGTTGGACACAGAATCCAAAAGCAGCATGTTTTGGATGTAAAAAGCTGCTATGTAAAAAACTGAATGGTCTGAGCATTTTGACAGCAATACACTTACAATGGTTTTTTTATTCTTTTTTACCAGTAGGAATTAAATAAAATCTAATTGATTTTAATAGATCTTTACAAAAGATATTTTCATATTTTAAGTTGACTATTACAAACATAATATCCCCAAATTCAATTTTTCACATTGGTCCTGAAAAAGAAGTTAGTTCAATCCTGTGATTTGTATCCCCATTATCAAATATATGAGCCTTTCATTGGCAGTTGACCATACTTGCTCGTGAATTAGAAGAACAGAATACAATAACAATACAAGAGAAATAAAAAATTCGCTAGCATCCTCTAGCTAAAGTAATAAAGCATAACAATAGTCAGGGTTGTTGGTGTTAATGTAAGTTATGTTGTCATAATACTTTTCTATGTGAATCTTATATTTATGTAAAGGAAGCTATTATACCAGTGTATACCCTTAAAATTTGGAGAATTTTATACTGGATTCTCTGTTCTGATCCATTGGCCTATGTCTCGGTTCTTGTGCCAGTACCATGCTGTTTTGGTTACTATAGCCTTGTAGTGCAGTTTGAAAACTAGTAAATTGATACCTCCCAATTTGTTCTTTTTGGTTAAAGGTTGCTTTGGCTATGCGAGGTCTTTTCTGGTTCCATTCAAAGCATAAAAATATTTTTTCTAGAGCTGTGAAAACTGACATTGATTGGTATTTTAATAGGGAATGCATTGAATCTGTAAATCACTTTAGGTATTATAGACATTTTAAGAATGTTGATTCTGCCAATCCATGAGCATGATATGTTTTTCTGTTAGTTTACATCCTCTGTGATTTCCTTCCTCAGTGTTTCATAGTTCTCCCTGTAGAGGTCTTTCACCTCCTTAGTTAAATATATTCTTAAGTATTTTATTTTCTTTGTTGCTATTGTGAAAAGTATTGAGACTTTGATTTGATTCTCAGCTTGACTGTTGTTGATATATAAGAATTATACTGATTTGTGTATATTGATTTTATAACTGGAGACTTTTCTGAATTTATTTATCATTTCTGGGAGTCTCTTGGCAGAGGCTTTGGAGTTTTCTAGATATAAGATCATATCATTAGCAAAGAGCAATAATTTGACCTCTTTTTTCCCCATTTGGATATCCTTCATTTCCTTCTCTTGCCTGATTGCACTGGCTAGG
The DNA here is from genome assembly GCA_963575035.1 of Avahi laniger. Lineage (NCBI taxonomy): Eukaryota > Metazoa > Chordata > Mammalia > Primates > Indriidae > Avahi > Avahi laniger. The sequence goes on along the minus strand of CAUYSK010039703.1, from coordinate 79,586 downwards.
ATTTCTAGTCCTCTGTTGAATGGAAGTGGTGACAGTGGGCAACCTTGTCTGGTTCCAGTTCTAAGGTGGTGTGCTCTCAAAATTTTTCCCATTCAGTATTATATTGGCTGTGGGTTTGTCATATATGGCTTTTATAATATTGAGGTATGGTCCATCTATGCCTATTTTATTAAGAGTTCTTATCATAAAAGGGTGCTGGATTTTGTCAAATGCTTTTTCTGTGTCTGTTGAGAGGATCATATAGTCTTTGTTTTCACTTCTATTTATGTGGTGAATCACATTTATAGATCTGTGTTTGTTGAACCATCCCATATCTGGGATGAAGCCTACCTGGCAATGGTGGATTATTTTTTATTTATTTATTTATTTTTTATTTCAGCATATTATGGGGGTACAGATGTTTAGGGTAGGTACGTATGTTGCCCTTGCCCCCCAGCCCCGGTGGATTATTTTTTTGATGTGCAGCTAATTCAGTTTGCTAAGATTTTATTGAGAATTTTTATGTCTATATTCATAAGGAATACTGGTCTGTAGTTTTCTTTTGTTCTTGTGTCCTTTCCTGGCTTTGGTATCAAGGTGATATTGGCTTCATAGAACAAGTTGGGAAGGATTCCTTCCTTCTCAATGTTATGAAATAATTTCTACAGTATAGGTACCAATTCTTCTTTGTAGGTCTGGTAAAATTTAGCTGTGAAACCATCTGGTCCAAGACTTTTTTTTTGTTGGAAGGTTTTTATTGCTGCTTCAATTTCATGACTAGATATTGGTCTGTTCAAGAGTCTAGTTCTTCCTGATTGAGCCTAGGGAGGTTGTGTGTTTCCAAGAATTTGTCCATTTCCTCAATATTTTCAAGTTTATGTGCATAGAGATGTTTATAGTATTCAGAGATGATATTTTGTATTTTCATGATATCAATTGTGATATCTCCTTTTTCAGTTCTGATTGAGCTTATTAGAGTCCTTTCCTTTCTGCTTCTGTTTAATCTAGCGAGAAATCTGTTAATTTTATTTATCTGTTCAAAGAACTTTTTGTTTTATTAATCTTCTGTATAATTCTTTTGTTGTCCATTTCATTTAGTTCTGCTCTGATCTTAGTTATTTCTTTTCTTCTGCTGAGTTTGGGATTGGTTTGTTCTTTCTTTTCCAATTCCTTGAGATGATTCATTAGATTGTTGATTTGTGATCTTTCTGTCTTTTGGATGTAAGCATTTATGGCTATGAATTTTCCTGTTAGGATTGCTTTTGCTGAATCCCACAGATTTTGATAACTTGTGTCCCCTTTATCATTTAGTTTGAAGAATCTTTTGATTTCCATCTTACTTTCCTTCTTGGTCTGTGAATGGTTCACCAGTAGGTTTTTTAATTTCCATGTCCTTGTGTAACATTGAGTGTTTCTGTTGGAATTGATTTCTAATTTTATTCCACTGTAGTCTGAGAAGATACAGGGTCTAAAAATAAAACCATCACCTCAAAGAACTAAAAGTAGACACCTACCATTTTATCCAGCAATCCCACTATTAAGCATTTACCCAAAGGAACAAAAGTCATTTTATAAAAAAGACACTTGCACTAGAATGTTTATTGCAGCACAGTTCACAATTGCATAGGTGTGGAATCAACCCAAGTGCCCATCAATACATGAGTAGATTAATAAAATGTATACTCCATGTGTATACCATGGAGTACTACTCAGCCGTAAAAAAGGGGAACTACTACCTTTTGTAACAACCTGGATGGAACTTGAAACCATTCTTTTAAGTGGAGTATCACAAGAATGGAAAAACAAACACCACATGTAGTTACTATTAAACTGGAACTAATCGATCAACACTTATATGTACATATAGGAGTAAAACGAAGCAGATGGCAGGAGGAGGAAGGGGTTGAGTAAATTCTCACCTAACGGATGCAGTGCACGCTATATGGGTGATGGGCACACTTATAACATTGACTCAAACTGAACTAAAGCAATATTTGTAACCGAAACATTTATACCCCCCTTTTCTGAATCTAAAAAAAAAAAAGAAAGAAAGAAAAGAAATTTGCTTCATTTTAAACCACAAAATTCTGTGATAATTTTAAACCACTAAATTTTTGATAACTTTTAATAGCAGAAATAGAAAAGTTAACATTTCATGTTACTAAAATCTGATATAAAAATGATTTCTAATGGACCATGGAAAACACACAAAAATGCAATTTAAAACTAGTTATTTTCAATTAAATATTAATCTCTTATTGCTACTATGTGAGTCATATTCATTTTAATTAGCTTATGGGACTATGGGGAGATTTTAACTGTTACAAAACAGGTTCCTCTTGTTTCATGGAAGACACTCACACAATGCAGACATGTGTTCTTCCCTGAATGTTTGGTTAACTAAAAAGGCAGCCAAGCAAATATCCAAAGGTTTGAGAAATAGGATTTAACTGAAAAGATTCATTACAAGGGGGAGTGTTATGATATTAAATAGCTACAACATGCATAGTCTTGGGCAACAACACTGGTAAGTTGCTGACTTTGTTCAAAATGGAACTAGGAATATCAAACACACAGAGACACTACGCCAAGTTGAGGAAAATAAAAATTCATTATGGTCTGAATGTTTATGCTGCTCCAAAATTTATATGCTGAAACCTAACCCCCAAGTTTGTGGTATTAAGATGTGGGGCCTTTGGGAGGTGATCTACCCTCATGAGTGGGATCAGCGAGGGAGCCTGATTGCTCCTACCACCTCTTCCACCATGTGAGGACCAGCAACCGGGTGTCATCTGTGAAACCCTCACCAGACACTGAATCTGCTGGCACCTTGATCTTGGACTTCCCAGCCTCCAGAACCATGAGGAATAAGTTTTTGTAGTTTATAAATGACCCAGTCTAAGGCATTTTGTTTTAGTAGCCCAACCAGACTAAGACATATGAAGAAACTGATTTTAAAAGCTATGCTTGGGCATTTCATAGGATTGCAGTATTTTACTTCAAATATTGCCAGTTCCCATCAATTTTCCTGACTAGCATCTCACACGCCTATGGACTATACCTTCCAAAATGAACTCTGCAGTCTTATCCATTATTGGCCGATAAAATGTACCAGATATGATTTTAGCTAAATTGACTATCATTTTAAAATTCAGGTTAGTTATGATGTTCTTCTATAGATGATTTTCTTGTACTAACATTTGTTGGAATCAAATTTGAACTTTAATATTCATTAAGTTTCATAATACCCAGCATCTAATTAAAATTCACTTGTTTAAAACAATTGACATTCCGTACAGAATTCTGTCCATTTTTTATAAATATTTCATCGTGGATTAGCTTTCTGCTTAAGCGTATTATCTGACCATAGTTTTCATTGTGATTTGTCAGGGCATGGCCCCGCAGGACTGCTGTGCCCAGCTTTCCTTTGCCTGTTCTCAGATGAAGACAAACAGTGCAGAACCATGAATAAATTGCATGATTGGATAAGGTCATCGTCCCTGCCTCCGGACTGCTCTGTGCCCTCCCAAAGACCCAGTGCTTTCTTGCCTTCTAACTCTCCTCTCGCATCAAAACAAGAAAGAGTTTGATATCATCATTTATAGCTAAAACTGATTCAAATATTTGTTTTAGTAAGCTCCTTATCTCTAATTGAGGAATGAAGGAATTTATTTACAGATAAAGCATTTTTTTTTTCTTTCAGGCAAACGAAGTTAGTGGAAGGGAAATACCGGGTCAAATGCTAACCCTGAGGACCAAACTGTTTAGTTATATTAGGGTGCTGTGTGTGTTGAGGGGGGAAGTTGTGCTGAGAGAGGTTTGTGTGGAGAGAAATGATCATAAAGAATACCAGGCTACATCCCTCCTAATCCCGTGCCTTCTCGTAAGCCTGATGTCTCTCCTTTTATTCTTTGGCTCAAGAGCCTCAAATTTTGGCACTCCGAAAGCCATCGCCTTGATTCTCTTTCCTCATTGCATTTTCCATAACATTTTCAAAGATTAGTGATTTAGAGTATTGGCTTTACGGTAGGATTTGAATCCTGGCTCCTCTAGGAGTAAGTTGACCTTGGGTAAGTTATTTAACTTTGCTATGCTTTTGCTTACTCATAAGTAAAATGAGGGAAATCATAATATATATAAATCTCATAGGACAGTCATTGACACTTAGCAAGCAGTCAGTAAATACTAACCATTCTTGGTATTATTCAAGGTCCAGCTAAATTAATCTCTTCCTCCCCTAGGTTCCCAAAGTACTTCTAATAACTGCATTAGAGAGCTTATCAAAATATACCTAATAGTTCTACTCTCACGTTTATCTTAGCCTGAGTTCCCTGGAAAACAGAGCATGAGGCATTCATTAAGTGATCAAACTGTGTACGGAAGGTACAATCTCAGGGCAGTGAGTGCTGGAGAAGGAAGGTGAGTCTGGAAGTTTGAGGAGCAATACAGGGTTTCCGTGCGAGCCACTGCTTCATGATAAACCATGGAGAGACTGAATCACTTGCTGTGTTTCCCTGCGCAGACACACTGGGAAACTGTGCCAGGGAGTGGCTGGGAGGGAGAGAGAATTAATCTGTTTGTCTCCCCTCATTGGCTCAAGTTGACCCCATGGGTAGTGAATTCTCCAGTACTTCCAGACGTAATATCTGGCTAATCAGGAAGCCAAACACCACACCCTGTGGTGAGGTGTTTCATCCAAGCCTGTAAATGACAGAAGCAGCCAGAGACTCTGGCCATGTGGCTGGTTACCTGGTTGCACAGTGGCAATCAAGGTAGACGGTCAGCATTTTTGGACAAAGCAATTAGGTGGCTCCATGCAGCAAGACTACATGAGGCATAGAGGAAGTGCACCACGGAAGCTTCCAAGGAGGAGCGAGTGGCCTGGGGGGTAGGTACGCGAGATCAGTGGGATCCAAGGGACTGTGTAAGCTACGTCTGATAAGGAATTTTATATTTTTATAAAGATTAGATGTTCTTCTAAAGAAGAGCTATTTATTTTCATCTTCGAATCCTCTATAGCTACAATAACATATGCCGTATTTTAGGTGAGATTTTGACCTCAAGACCTGTCCGGATTTCAAAGACAGCTAGCAGGGAAGGACAAGAGGCAAGATTGAGCAGGAGAGAGAATCCACTCCGTACTTCAAACTGGAGTTAACAAAGGAGTGTGTTGAATTGGAATTTGATCAAAAACAGAACTAAAGTTGTCTAATTCGCCTGGGATATGGCAATAATGGAGATATGAAAATCAGGTGGTAGAGCATTCTGGCTCCAGTGAAAGTGAGCCCCCCACAGCACCCAGCCAGCGACTGAGCAGCATTCGGAGATGAGATTCAGTCTCCAGGAATAAAACAGGATGCTAAGGACCCAGACAATTGCACAGGGGTTCAAAATAGAGTTTCAGTTCTAGGCAGGGAACTGGAATAAAAAATAATAAGCCAAGGTAAAATCTCTCATAGCTGGGCAATATGAACACGGCAGGGATTCTACAGATGGATTAAACTATTAATAGTATTTGTATTAATAACAACGATCATTTATAGCCAATATTTATCGGGTACACTAGCCATTTCTTTCAATTATGTTATTTGATTCTCTCAACAACTCTCTTAGATACTTCTATTATTTCCATTTTTACAGATGAGGAAATCAAGAGTCAGGAAAATTAAATAACGTGCCCATGGTCACATGGTTCATGAATAAAGGGCTAGGACTTAACGCCAGGAGAGTCTGTCTCCGTATACCTTTGACCACCTTGAAAGGGTTAAATGAAACAAGGCTTACAAAATTCTCAGCAGAGCTCCAGCCATATAGTAAGTACTCAATGAATTTTATCCAATTATCTTTATTGGTAATAGTAATAAAAGTAGTACTGTTAATCGTAGCACTAGTAGTTACAACAGCAGCAGTAGCAGGAACACGGAAGTCGAGTTCAACTAATAAACCCTCTTAACTGTCTTGGTTCTTAGGAGAGGGCTGATGAAACGGAACTGTGCAGGGATATAGGGACTGCGATTCAGGTGTGATGGAAGAAATCCAGATATAGGGACATCTAACGCAGAATCCTGCCCTTTTAACAAATGTAATTGAGAGGTAACATGGAAGAGAAGTTAAAAAACATGGACTTTAGAATGACAAAGGCCTGTGTTCTGTTATTTATTAGCAGCGAGACCTTGGGGAAATTACTCAACAGATGGGAGCTTTACATAACTCACAACTGTACCTAGCAGAGTGTCCTGCATATATTAATAGTAATCATTAAAGAAATGCTGTAGAATTGACTTACTGCTTCATTTCCATACTTTTCCACACCCACCCCCACTCCAGAAAAAAACTATCCCCAGTACACAGCTGTTAAGCAAAGTTGTAAATACCCAGGCATACCCATCCCACTGAGTGCAGCTACTTTTCAACCAATGTAACTCGTCACCCATATCTACCTAACGCTTCAGCATCTTCCCGATTTGTGCCCAAAAACTGTAGCATAACTAAAGAAAAATGTACGGTGTGCTGTTTCTGGCATCCTGCTTCTATGTTGCTGCAGTGAGTGTTATTGTGGTATTCATTTATCTGAAGCTATTTTGATTTGACAAGGAGGAGGAAAATTTGGAGAAAGTGCCTATTTTCCCCCTAAATCAGATCAATTTAAAAGGAAAAATCTCTCATTTTAACAATAGTGCAGTTATGCAAGAAAATAAATATATATTAAAAGGAACAGGTCATCTCTTTCACTGGTAACTTTCACTGTAAATTTGAATCCTATTTCCTGGGGCTCAAAGAAAATAATGCTTTAATTCACAATTGAGAAAAAGAGAAAGAGAGAGAGACAGAGAGAGGAAAAGATCATTACTGCCACCTCTCGCTCACTTCTTCAGAATTGAGACAATGTCGAGGAAACCTGGCATTTGCTTGCCAAAGGTTCACACAGACAGTCTGACTTTTGTTTTTGCTTCCATGACCTTTAATGACTCTCAGTGCAGTCAGACCAACTTTGCATGTATATTGACGCTATGGAAACCACACAGATAAGCAGTCTTGGGTTTGCATGCTCTATTTACTTTGGCTCTTAAGAGTGATGCACGTTTTTCCCTATTAGAGTTCCCAATGGCTTTGTTCTGATGTTGAGTTGCTTGTCTCTTTTATTCAGGCTTTGGATTGCTTCATAATTACTCCAAAAATGCATGTCTTTTAAAACTTTTTCTTTTTGCCTAGGTATAGTTCTGTTTTGCTACTGAGTGCGCTGTATTAACATTTTCCTTTAACAGAAGTAGAAAGAGTCCTGTTCAAGCTGGTAAGCTCACACTCTACTGCTGAGCCTCTGGAGAGATGCAAATAGACAAGGAAGGAAGGAATCTCTGCAGTCACTGGAGGAACAGACACCCTCACATCTATGACGCTCTCATTTCTTTTCACCCAGGGGTTTCAAAGTACTCTTTGACATCTCTGATTCTGGCAAGAGACCACTCGCTTCAGTTAGTTCACACCTCTTTGTATCATTTAGGACAAAGTAAATTCTCCTGGAACTCTAAAGAACGAAAGTTTTGAAAAATTTGATAAATATATTCTAATTTTTTATTGTTATAAAATATACATAACATAAAATTTACCATTTTAAGTGTACAATCTAGTGGTAGTAAGTGCTTTCACACTGTTGTACAGATATCATCACTATCCATTTCCAAAACTTTTTTGTCATCCCAAGTTGAAACTCTGTATCAATAAACAATAACTTCCTGTTATCCCTTCCTCCCGGCTCCTGGCAACCACTATTCTACTTTCCATTTCTAGGAATTTGACTATTTCTGGGTACCTCAGATAAGTGGATTTATGCAATAATTGTACTTTTGTGTCTGGCTTATTCCTCTTAGCATAATGTCTTCAAGGTTCATCCATGTTGTAGCATGTGTCTGAATTTAAATCCTTTTTAAAGTGGAATAATACTGTATTGTGTATACGGATATGCCACATTTTGCTGATGCATTCATCCATTGATGGACATTTGGGTTGTTTCCACCTTTTGGCTATTTTGAATAATGCTGCTCTAAACATTGGTATACAAAAATCCGTTCTAGTCTCTGCCTTCAATTCTTTTATATATATACCTAGAAGTGGAATTCCTGGATCATGTGATAATTCTGTGTTTAATTTTTTGAGGAACCACCATTCTGTGTTCCACAATGGCAGCACTATTTTACGTTTCCATTAGCACTACAGAAGTGTTCTGATTTCTCCATATCCTTGCAAACACTTGTTATTTTCTGATTGTTTTCATGATGGCCATCCTAATGGGTGTGAAAGAGTATTTCATTGCTGTATTCTAATTTTTAATAACATGAAGTTTCTGGCCTAAATTTCCAGATGTTCTTATAAAAGATTTGGAACTCACCAAAGAGTTTTATGGTAAACAAAGACTATTATTTAGGATTCTTAATACGGTACTATTGAGAAATGGTCTCAAAGAGATACTTTAGTAAAATACACAGGACTTCATGCCTAATTAGTTTAAGAATTTAGAAAAATGAAGACCATAGACTCTTCTCTATGTTTCCAGCACGGGCACTTGAGCGATGCTGGTGCCGTTTACCAAGGTATGGAAAACAGAGGTGAGGGAGCAGCTCCAGGGAAAGGAAATTATGATAGATTACACTGCATATCCAGGCGGACAAGTCAGCATACAAATGAGTTTAGAAAATGGGAGAAAGCTGAGGCTGAGGGAGAGATTTCGGAGTCATTAGCCTGTGACACTATGATGCTATCAGTTTGGAGTCTTCATCTGCATGTAGGCTGAGAAGGGGCTACGAAGGACACATCAGTGGGATGCACGAGTAGTTGAGGGTGGGCAGAGGAAAAATGAGAAGGAATGATTATAGAATTAGGAGAAATGGCTCCACAAAAGCCAGAGAAAAACAAAAGCCAACAGTGTCAAAACTGCAGACAGATTGGATAAATACATAATGAAAATTGCCTACTGGTTTTGGCACTTAAGCGGCCACCAGTAACATTCACAGAGAGTTTCAGTAGAGAGATGAGGGCAGGAGTCTACAGAGGTGGGAAAAAAGTAAAGACAGCAAACAGAGCACAGTCCTTCGAGAAGCTTAAGAAGGAGTAGAAAGAGAAGTTCAAGGTGATAGCTTGAGAAATACATCATTTTGCTTTTCAAACTGGGAAAGACTTGAGCTTGTTTTATAGGCTAAAGGGAAGGAGCTAAAGGAGAGGAAGAGGCTAAAGACACAGGAAAGAAAAGAGACAGCTGATGGATCTAGGTCCTGGAGGAGGTGGGAGGGAGTGAAATCCAGGGCACAGGTGGCTGGATTAGCCTTGGCTATGAAATAGGGATGTGAAACCTCTCCCACTAGAACAAGGAAAAGAAGCAAGGTTACCGCCTGCAGATATGTTTGTAGAAGTGGGGGGAGGGCAGGAAGTGAAGGGTACTCTAGCCAGATAGAAAGCCTTTCTGAAATGGAAAATAAAGTCATCTACTAAGAAAGGGTGATATTTCAGAAAGTCCATATGGTTGAATAGTGCAGTATGCATTGAATAAGATAAAAGTGGAAGGACACTAACACAGTTGTTTAGGCATGAGGTTATATGGGACTCAAGTGGAACTTACAGGATACCAATGGGGCTGGAAAAGAGAGATGAGCATCATACTCTTTTCTCATATTCTTCTGAAAGTTAGAAGCATTACTTTTCTTCTGAAATCCATGCCATGGGAATTGCCACATGACATCAATATTTAAAAATCTCTAGAGCTAGAACAAAGTATATTTGGAGAAGTGCAGTACTCTAAAGACAAGTTGTTAGATTGCAAAGAAATAAATATCAATATTAACTTTCCCTACCTATTTCTGTCTTTGGATTATCCATTTTAGTGCCTTCACACACACACACACCACACACCATTTTTTTGTGTGTGTACAAATACAGAGGTAGAACAATTGATTTGAGAGGAAGTAGGGTAAAGGCACAAAGCAGCCTGACAAAAAACCCTGTATACACCAGGTATGCAGATCACAATTATGAAAAATTCACTTTTTTATTGTAGCAAAATATGCATAACATAAAATTTATCATTTCAATCATTTTTAAGTGTATAGGTCAGTGGAATTAAGTATATTTACATTGTTGTGCAAACATCACCACTGTCCATCACTAGAACTTTTCAGCATCCCAAATCGAAACTCTACCCGTTAAACAATAAGTCCCATTACCCACACCCCACCAGTCCCTGGTAACCACATTCTGTGTTTTGTTTCTATGAATTTGACTATTTTGTGTACTTCATATAAGTAGAATCATACAATATTTGTCTTTTTATGTCTGGCTTATTTCACTTAGAATAGTGCCTTTATCATAGCTGGTAAGAAACTAGTTAAGTTCTTTTGATTAAGGCAAATTTGCACTGAAAAAACACTACAACTTTTTCTAAAAATGGTCATAAATACAGAACAATACATTTGTTCATTCATTCATTCATTTGTGCATTCAATAAATATTTATTGAGCCTGTATTGTTCCAGGCTTTCCTTCTTATAAGTTGTTGGCAGAAGATGGTAATCACCCTAATCTCCTTATTAGGCCATGGTATTCTTCAATCAACATGACCCAAATTGTCTGTCCCAGATTACTGATGCCACCAAGCTGTGACTTCCCACATTTTCTTATTTTGGCAATGGCATACCATAGGCTGAAGGGAACAATGGCCAAGAATCAAAAGAATCTAACTGGTTTCTATCATGGTAACTCTTGTATATGGAACTTTTGTTGTCCTTTTTTTCTGGAAGCACTGACACTCAATTAGCACTGAAAATCAGAGAGACAACTGACCTGTATTTTTCACCCTTGCTAATATCTCACTTAACTACATATTAATGTCTTTTACCTTGCACAGGTGCACTGGACACAAACTACGCTTCCTCCTGCCAAAATGTCGAAAAATTCACATAAAAAATCTGAGTGTTCAGTTTCTCTTGAATAGGTAGCAGATCTGGTACTCCTGGGCCCGTGTACCCATGTGTCAATAAATGGTTAGAGCCAAGGAACAGCCGCCTCCTGTAAACTAAGTGTGACCATAGTCCTCACTACTTCCTATGGAGATATGTATACACACACACACATATATACACATACATACATACATACATAAGTGGATGTTCATTTGTCCATTCATTCATGTTGAGTATCTACAATGCGGAAGTCATTGTGTTAAGCATTAATGATTATTAAACACTGTCACTGGAAGATTAGCCCCAGGATTTTCAGAGAAGGGAAAAGTATAAAACAGATATGGCTGACCACGAACAGGAAAACTAAACTGGCTGTAAGATCATCCTTCCATACCACGGTGGCAAGCTGTTCAAAGTGCAATCTTAGGCTCTGTCTGGTCCAGCACTGATCTCTAAGGTGGGGTAGAAATGCTAAGAGCAGAAAGATACAGTGCTGTGATTCCCATGAAATCCTCTTATTTGAAATAGGCTTCCCAGGTAAGTGAATACGTAGGTCCAGTTCCCAGACAGTGAGGGCTGGCAGCGAAAGCGCCTAGAGCTCTAAACAAGCAGGAGTTTGCATTGTTGTTATCGGTGATGGTGGTGGGTAAGACGCTCACTGGTGGGTCTGAAACCATTGTGCACTGCTTCCTCGGTCAGGAGGAAGCCAAGGCACCAAGCAGGGCTGAGCCTGCAAACTAAAGGCCCTCAGCGCTACTCCTGAGCAAGGCAAGAGCCTGGTGTAGCTGACGTAGGGGACCTGCCAATGAACTGCTATGTGTCGTAGAAGGGGGAGCCCCCCTGACCTGAGAGAGTCAAGAGGTTTTTCAGAGGTGACATTTTAACAAGATCTTCAAAGGTAAAGTCCAAGTTCCACGTATGGAAGTGAGGATAGAAGAATAGTCAGCCAACAAACGCATATTAGCACTAACTAAGAGCAATACGCTGGATATGTAAGGATGGATAAATTAGGGACCTCACTTTCAAGTAGCAAGTCTAGTGGGGAGAAAATGTATTAAATTAATTAGAATAAATTGAAATTAGTAAATTAGTGTTCAGTAAGGTAGCAGCATAAGAGCAAGAGCAGTGAATTCTAGGAAGAGTGAGGGGAGGTTCATAGAGAAGTGATATTTAAGTTGGTTCTTGATGGATGTGGAGGAGTTGACCACACAGACTAGAAGGGCTGATGATAACATGTGACAGGGCATTGAAGCTTGAAAATGCGGTTCAGAGAATTTCCAGGAGTTCATCACTGCTTGAGCCTAAGGTAAGAGGTGGGAAGCAAGGAGAGAAAGGAGCAGAAGGACTGGGCTGAAGAACCTCCATATGTTGAAAGAACGGCAAGTCGTCTGCTGTGGCTAGAATGCATGATGCACGGGGAAAATGGCTGTTACTGAGAATGCAAAAATAGTGTAGAACGGATTAAGTCCAAGTGTGCTACAGATATGTGGTTTTGAATTTTTTAAAAAGTGTAGTCCCCTTCCAAATAGATAATTTCTGTGGAACCATTCCCCAGAAACTTACGGAGGACCTCTAATATCCTACTGCCCATAGATTTTTCTCCCCAAGGGTCTCGGGTCTCGGTTAAGAACCCTGGCTTTATAGCAGTGCTTTCGAATGTTTTAAGTAGTGCCCTAAATAAAAAAGGGTAATATTTAATAGCACAGTGGAGTTACCAGAAGAAGCTCCTTGAGGTTAGAGGCAATGAACTGGGGTTCTGGTTACTTCCTCACACTCAGGTGCTCCAAAGGCTTACGTGATTAAATATCTTGCCACACCTGTGACACATTCTGGTGAGCTATGAACCCAGAATGTTCCTAAGCAGAAGAGTGAAATTCCCAGTGCTGCAACTGTCTGTAGCAGCAATGTGGACAGGAGGCACTCGGAGCAGCTGGAAACTTTCCTAGAAGGGAATAGGAAAGTGGCTAGAAAAGCTTATCATATGCCACTGATAGCGAGAATAGAAAAGAGAGGATCCTGGAGATTTTTGAAGACAGAATCAAAATACTTGATGCATGTGATAGCTTCAGAATTTCTATATAGCAAGAGCTTAAGTGTACCAATTGGGTTAGTAAAAGCAGTTTGGGGATTTGGAGGATCATCAAATATGTTTATGCATTTTGTTCACTGCACAAGTGAAGTCTTATTGGTGTATGCAAAATAACTGTTCAAATCACTTACCTGAAGCTTGTGGTGTTTTAAAAACTTAAATGTAAGGATGATAAGCAGTGAAGTCTTCTTTTAACTTAGATGCTGCAGAAGGTTTTAACCAAATGAAAGGTGACTGGATAAGGAATAGCATTGTTAAAAATGTTGTCACAAACTTAATAAAACGTCCAGCAAAGAGATTTCCATTTCAGATATCTACATCTTGTATATTTTTATAAACACTGGTTAATGAACATAAGAGCTTTTCTTTCACCCTTCATCATCATATTTTAGTTTTATCTGATCAAAAGGGTGTGGTTCACGGTCCACCGTAACCACTAAGCCGCCCGAGAAAGGGAAGCACAGCGTGTGAAATTCTTTTAAGTATGCAGCAGTGAGTTTAAATCAAGCAGATTATGTCCCCTGCTCTTGTACTTGGTGCTGTGAGCATTAACAATCTAATTAAAAATATGTTCACCAAGGGCTTCTGCATTTTTGTCAGCATGGAGGTGCCATAGGTACAATTTTTTTCTTTAAATAAAACTGTTGAGGGGATTTCCTTTTTACCTCTTTCCTTTCTTTATTCTCTAAAACAGAGTTTTAGAGGTTGGGGTTTTTTTCCCCCATAAGTGATTACATGGGTACTTTGAATTTTAAACTGATTTTTTTCATCTGCTGGAGTCAAAATATGGTCAAATTTCCTTGAACTCTAGCGGTTGAGAACTCAGGGGACCCTCAAAGAAGCAGACCACAGCTTAGGAAAGGAAGGCTGACCACACTACTCTGGGACCTAGTGCTTTGCTGTTATCTGTTACAGGCAGCTGCTGTACGTTTCATGCACAATTCATCTGAAGACTACAAAAAACACAGTGAAGTCATGTGCATGAGAAGGCAAAGCTGAACATGTCAACAAAGAGAAGGAGCTTGATCTATTGCATACCTCACAAGGAGTGAAAAAAACAAGGCAGGAAGATAGAGTGGTTTAAGAGAGATTCCCACCCCACATTACAGCAGCAAGGAAGCCCAACCCTCAGAGACTTGAAGGAAAGCAGCTCTGGATGTATTCTCCTGCAGAAGTGCTCCCGCGCACAGAGTGATGCGCATTTGCATAGAAATACAATGCGTGCAGCCCTTCCTCCTCTCGTACAAGCTCTTGTGAAGATGTGCTTCTAAGCCAGGCTCATCGTGGCTGCTCTTCAGGTGATTCAAGAATCAGAGAAGAGGAGACTCCTAAACAGAAGGCAGTATGACATTGCGCTCCCCCAGCCAAGACAGATGTGCAGAACAGTCACAATCACATTCCGCAGAAGCCCAAGTCCTGTCAAAAGAGGTTCTGAAAAATCTACCATCTTTAAAATCTAGTATCGACCTAATTGTTACCCCCACCCCTGCGTTTTCCAAATTGCCAATATCATGCCATCGTTGAAAACAAATTTTATTTAGTGTATCAAAACTTTTAGTTCCAAAATAATCTCATCCAGGTCTCAGGATGGCATTGATTTCCATCAGAAACCCTTCGTTTTGGTGGCACATATAAATTTCCCATAGAGATTCCATTAGAAGCAGTGGGGTATTAGAATTACATTCGTAAACAGGAAGCGTATAACTAGCATTGGTACAGACTGCCATTGGATCATAAATAATCATAATTTCATTGCAATGGAAACTCAAGCTTGATTTTTCCCTCCTGGTTTCTGGTCCTATTTATAGCATAACCTGAAAGCAGATCAGACATCAGAGCCAGTAACACAAATAAAGATCTAATTTTCTTAAAAAGAAGAAAGAAAAAATATGGTATGTGGTATGTACAATTTGAGTGGTACCTTTTTTCTGATTAATCAAGAATTATCTATTGCACCTTTCTTCCAGAAAATCAGGATATTTTACTATTGCTTTGATATTACAAATATGATCATATGTTAATCTTGATTAAAACTATTATCTGTTAGGTAACTCCACAGTATGTAACTGTGAAGAGAGTTAGGGAACAGATGAGCAAGAGGGAATCTGAAATACTAATGTAGATTGGGATATACTATTATTTCAATCAACTTTGTCAATCTTTTTTCTCGATGTGGCTAAATTCATAGTTAAAAGCATATATACACACAAGTGTATGTTAAAGTTTGGTAGAAACTTTAAAAACTAGAATTATATGCATATTTTACCAGTATATTTGGGAAATAAGTTGTTTTGATTGAATAAATTTTCTACCAAATATCATGCCATCGTTGAAAACAAATTTTATTTAGTGTATCAAAACTTTTAGTTCCAAAATAATCTCATCCAGGTCAGGAAGGACAGGAAAACTCTTCTTTGTTTTGACTTATGTAGTGGAAAATCTAGCTACGATCTTCCCTTAGTAGGAAGAATATGAACTATAAGTAAATGATTCTGGATCTTAGAATGTGGAGGGTTTTACTTTTCCCATTCCGTAATTTATTCATTTGACAAATATTTACTGAGCGTCTTCTATGTGCCAGGCACTGTTCTGAGCCTAAGCTCTACTTGATGATTATTCTACATGCCAAAGAAGACATTATAGATAATGGGGCTCAATGTGTAGAGATTCCAAGTTATACCTTGGAAACATCTCTTTAAAAGTCCTATCACCTTGTTTTTGGTAACACAGGTATTTTGTCTATAAGTTTGTAATGTTTTTTCTCTGTATGCTCTTAAAACAAACTCTGCTTAATTGAAGAGTCTGGTTAATCAGTTTTGCTGCAGTACAAGATAATTCTGCAAAGCAGTTACTGCCACATTACTGGAGCCGCGCACGACTGGTAGAAATCTGCTATGTAATGAGCAGTCTTTCTTCACTGTCTGCATGAAACGGCCGTATCTGAGTAGAAAGGACAGGCAGCATGAAACACAGAAAGGACCCAGCCTCAGCAGTCAGAGAAACCTGGCCATTTGACTGTGGGGTGAGTTCTTCAAGCTCTTTCAGCCTTAGTGCCCTTACTGAAAAATGGACTAACATCCCACTTAAAGTTATTCTGAAGATTTGACAAGATAAAATTTGATCATTAATTCAACAATAATCACCAGGTGCTTTATTCTCAGGGCAATAGGGAATCCTTGTAGGTCTTCAATGGAAGTAAAGGCATAATTAAATTTGAACTTTGGAAATATAAAAAGAATAAATGAGGATCAGATAGGAGGGAGGGAAACAAGTTAGAGGCTTGTCATTATTTGGGGACAAGTATAGCCTTCAAATAAAAGTAGAGGCAATGAGAATGAAGGGTAGTCAATGGATTCGAGCATTATTAAGAAATTTAAAAGTAGCATCAACAGGAGAGGGTGCCAGGCTGGGTGTGGGAGGTAGCAGCGCAGGACATAAAGCAGAACATCAGGTCTCTTGTCTGAGTGGACGGTGGTGCCGTCAACTAGAAGAACACAGGCAAAGCAGCAGGTCCTGTGAGGAAGACGGCAAATTCTGTTCTGGACAGGTTGTGTCTTAGGTGCCGGTGTGACCCCAAATAGTGCTGCACCATGTGTGATTAGAAATACAGGTCTGGGGATAACACAGGGGGGCATGACACAGAGCAGAAGCTAATAGTCGGTGGCCCTTGCCGTACAGACATCCTGGCTGGTTGAACAGATCTCTGCTTCCCCGACTAGTCTGAAAACATCCACCGCTGAAGCGCCCCGAGCACTGCACTGTAGTGCAGAGAGCGACTCCTCATCTGAGGCTGTTTTGGAGCGACCAGCACCACCGGAGACGCCTGTCTGGATTCTGCCACCCCGTGGTTTTCTCAGTGCTGCTCAAAGGGTCTCTCTGTTGTCTCATTTCTAGTAGTTTGTTTACTAGTTTTCCACTGTGGTTTCTTAGAATTTCAAACTTTTGTATCTATATTTCAAGATATGCTTAAAGTACATACTGTTCTTCATTTTGGGTTTTCCATATAGCTGTTCAGTGTGACACGTCGGAGTCACACCGATATACTCCATGACTGGAGAAGAGTAATCACGTCCAAGAGCACATAACCAGCCCTGAGGCAGAACATGTTTGAGGCATTCAAGGCCAGTGTGGAGCCATGCCCCAGCTGGGGGACGGTGGAATGATCCTGGGGAGGCAAGCAGGTCATGCAGGGAATGTGCAAAGACCCAGGGGTAGGAGCATCACTTATTCAGGGAATTGCCGTTTCAGTAATTCAGAGGGGAGAGGAGTGAGGCTGGGAAGACATGCAGATGATGAAGGGCCTCACAAGCCACGTGAGCGAGGGCGGACTTCATCCTGACAGCAGTGACAAATTACCGGAGAGTTTTACATGAGGGACGTTTGCAGTTTAAAAAGATCGCTTTAGAGTGAGGGCAGTCAGGAGGCCGTTGCCACGTTCCGGGTGAGATATTGTGGTGGCCCAATCTGTGTTACAGAAGCAGGGGAGAAAAGCAGATACTTTCAAGAGACACTGAATAGGCATAATTCGCAGACGGGGACTGTCTCGATGTGGGGAGCGAGGGAGAGAAGGACGTAAAGCATCACTGTGACCCAGGTTTCCGTTGTGGGCAACAGTTGGTGGCATGGTTTCACTCTGTCCCTTCCGTGACAATGACGGTCCCTGCGTTGTGTCATTTTTAGGGAAATAACACCAAAAGGAGGAAACCTTGTTCCTTTTAAGTTCCCTACTCCTTCTGTCAAACTATAATTTACAGATTGACAATTTCTTTGACATTATTAGAAAATTTATTCCTTTTATCACACACTATAAAATTCTACAAATTGAGTTACGTGCAGAGAAAAATACCCGTAATCAACAATTCTGAGATCTACTGAAACCCTAAGCATTTCTAATTTCTCACATACTGACCGCTAAAATGAACCACACTTTCTGTTTAACAGGTATTTAAAAACCTGCTGTGGCTCACCACAGCTCCTCGAAGGGTTTTTCTGTTATCATACCAAAGGCTGTCATCTAGGATGCTCAGAACTACCTTTTTAAACGTAATCTATTTTTAATTCATTTACCCTGAAGTTCTTTCTTTTAGTTTGTTAGTAATTCTGCTTCAGACAGGATGTACCTCATTTGAAAATAAAAAGATAGTAAAGGAACTTCCAAGAGTTTATACCTCTGAAGCCATTTTAAGAAGCAATAAAGATTCACTACTTTTTTCTAAGAATACAGAATAGTTTTTAGTAAATACAATAAAGAAAATGTGAATAATTTTATGAAAACAGTATTCTAGGACATATCTGCTAATAACTGATTGTATTCAAAAATTTTTGGTGAGGAAGGAAAATACTATAAGGGAATCATCTTATATAAGCCTTTTGCTTGCCTAGTTAGTTGTGAGAGCAACACAATGAAAACTCATTTCAGTCCAATGTGCTGTTTATTTATTTATTTATTTTAAGAAGAATGGTGTTAGTGATGTCGACACCAGAAAAAGAAAGTTTTTCTACAGCTTTACCTATGCACGTCATGCCTTCCAGTTTTTATTAAACAGTTTTTATAATGAAAATAGCGTATATGTCTAATGCTCTCGTTTCACTGATAGAGGCAGTAGATACATAACAAGTTAGCTTGGCCATTATTAATGGTTTTGGTACATTCAGCACTTATATGACAGTACTTTAAATGTTTGCTTGTTTGTTTGTTTGTTTCATTTTGGGAATGCAAAGCAAGAGCTCTGACACATTTTACTTCCACTGATAGCACTTCTTAAAAAAAATCTGCTGATATTGGAATAGAAAGTTTTATATTTGTTAAATATAACCCATAGTTATCCCAAATTTTAAATATCAAAAAAAAATTAAAATTATTTCTTTTCTTGGAAGAGAATCCCTTCTAAGTGTGCAGTGACTAGAACTAGGTTTAAATATATGATATTATTTACATTTATCATATCATTTGACATGTCTCCAGAGGATCTTATGTGAGAAAATTCCATGTACCCTTACAATATTTTTTATGAAGAAATAACTGACATCCCAGGAATGGGGGACCACCAGGTTGCCTAAGGAGCAGTGGATCAGCCCAGGTTAGAAACAGAGCAGGTCAAAACTCTGGTGCTGATCAGTAGTGGGATTGCACCTGTGATGAGCCATTGCGCTCCAGCCTGGACAACAGAGTGACAACATAGTGCTTCTCTAAAAAAAAAAAAAACATAGAAAGAAAGAAGTAATTGATAGTCAAGATGATTTTCCTCATTTTAGTCCTTGCTATTAGAGTATATACTAAAATGACTTATATTAATAACTATCCTTTTTTAACTAGAGTATTTCCTTGATAACCTTTGATTTCTATAGTACACAGAAGAGCCCTGAGATCTATCTGCCTATTAGGAGCACTATAGATGGGATCCCTTGCACCGAAAAGGTTTAACTAGGTGACCTTCCCCAAGACTCAGCAATAACAAGATCATTGGGTTTTCATACATTATTTTTCTCATTCTCCGAATCTTCCTCTGAAGCAGAAGAGCAAGGACAGCACACTTCCTCTCATATTAATAGCTGAAGAAAAGAGCTGTAACTTCCTCCAAATCACATAACTATTCCCTGTAGATCTGAAGCCTAAATCTTGGTCTTCTGACTTTCTCTCCTTACAGAATAACCACAGTAGCACATGATCAACTTGTCTTTCTATTTTCTGAACCTCCTTAGATGATCTCTTGCTTCTTAAATACTTGGGATTTTTTTCTCAGTAATGCTATCAGCTCTATAATATTATGACAGAGATATGAAGCTGAGCTAATCTGACTTTAGATGAATCATCAAAGCAAGCTGGTGGAAAAATATAAAAAATACATTTTAATTTTCAAGTTAAAATCTGTGTGGTTAACCATGCAAGTAAATGATTTATCACATTTCTTTGGGATCAGTGGCTTGAATCCTCATGACAATTCCCACCAAATTTCCTTTTGGTAAGACAACATTACATTTTGAAGTTCCTTACCACAAATTTGAAGTCAAAACATGTAAAAATTGGTCTCTGGGATCAAAAGGGTGGTTGGACCATCAAAACACATTGCAGGATAATGATTCAATGCAGTTTTGGCATAATTTTACAAATATGAGCTATTTGTGAAACTATAAGTTCTTTGTAATCTAATGCATTACCTTTCAAAACTTAAAGTGAACATTATAATAACAAAGCAGCAGTGCTATTCTCTTGTAAGTAGAACTTTCTTTGTTAGAAATTGTTTTTTTCTCTCAAAAGTTATATCTAGAACAGGGTCTAGTACACAATCATAGCTCAATAAATATTTGTTGAATGAATAAATGAATGAATACATGATTCTCAAGCTCTGGACAGAAGTCTGGAATGCAAAATAGATTTGAGGATCACATCTAAAAAGGAGGAAATCGCCTTCATGATAAATGAAAGAAGAATGTGTGGAGAGGTTCTCAAGAATGCACATAGATAAGAAGTATGAATTTGGAAAGGAGGAGGTAAATTTATTATGATAATTATGTCATCTGTAACTAGAGTTCAATAAGACAATCAATACAAAAAATATATAAAAATCAGTAACTGTCAGACACAAAAAATTACTTAGAAAATGTAAAGTGTTCTATTGATAATAGCATACATATATAAATAAGTAGAACTAAATCTACTTAAATAATCGGGACTTAACAGGAAAAAACTGCAAATCTCCACTGAAGGAAATAAAAGAAGATTTGAATAATAGACAGCTAACCCCAAATTAGATGATAAAATTTGAAACAAGATTCCAACATCTTTTAGAATGGCCAAAATCCAAAACACTGACAACATCAAATGCTGGGGAGGGTGTGAAGCAACAGGAACTCTCTCATTGCTGGTGGGAGTGCAGAATGGCACGGCCACTTCAGAAGACAGTTTGGCAGTTTCTTACAGAACTAAGCATACTCTTACCCATACAATCCAGCAACCGTGCTCCTGGATATTTACCCAGATGAATGAACTGAAAAGTTATGTCCACACAAAAACCTGCACATGGAAGTTTATAACAGCTTTATGCATAATTGCAAAAGCTTGAAAACAACCAAGATGTCCTTTAGCAGGTGAATGGATAAATTGTGCTACATACAGACAATAGAATATTAATCAGTACTGAAAAGAAATGGGTGATCAAGCCAAGAAAAGACACGTAGGAAACTTAAATGCATATTGCCAAGTGAAAGAAAATCTGAAAGGCTCTGTACTGTCCGATTCCAACTACATTATATTCTAGAAAAGGCAAAACTGTGAAGATCAGTGGTTTCCCAAGGACAGAGGGTAGGGAAGAATGAATAGGCGGAGGATTTTCAGAGCATTTGAAGCTATTTCGTATGATGATACAATGGTGGATTCGTGTCCTACATTTGTCAAAACCCACAGAAAGCACAACATCAAGAGTGAATCCTAACGTAAACTGTGGACATTGGGTGACACTGATGTGTCAACGTAGGTTTATCAGTTGTAACAAATGCACTGTGCTGGCGCTGCCTGTTGATAGCGGAAGAAGTTGTGCTTGCGTCGGGGCAGGGAGTGTATGGGAACTCTCTGTACCTTCTGCTCAACTTTGCTGTGAGCCTAAAACTGCTCTAAAAAATAAAGGTTATTTTAAAAAAACCACTAACAACCTTCATAAGGACCTCAAATAAGAGATTATATTTATCTTGTATAATAAACGTAAGAATTTCCAGGAAAATTCTGAAATGGAAGCATTCTGGTGGTGAAGAATTGAGCAGGTCAATTGGTTCTACAAAATATCAAAGCATAATATAAACCTATGTTACATAGAACAGTATGGTGTTGGAATAGAAAGAGCCAGATGGAATTCTGGGTCAGAACAGAAAACCCAGAGAAAGACTCAAATTTATATAAGAATGTAAAATATGATTAGAAGAGGCATTTCAAATTAGTGGGTTAAAACGGATTAATCATTTAGATACTGGAGTGACTGGATAGTCAGTTGAAAAAAGAAAAATATGTAAGTGATTCTCTCTGGGAATTACAGGTAAGCAGGAAAGAATCCTTATACTTGCTGCTTCACATGTTTCTAAACTCTATGCTATATTTGTAATTTAAAAGATACCTAAAATGACCGCGGGAGTGTTTTTATTTACATAATCATGATACTCTGATATGAGATAGGGGCTAGAGTATCAAATTACAAAACACTAAAAGGTTGTTAACACAGGTAAAGCCAGACATAAAAACCTAGATTATAAATCTCCGTTTTTATATTCCCCAGTTCACAATAACAAAAAATAAAGTCTAAGGAGCGCAGTCCAATGATGATGATGATATTGGTGATACCAGTAACTGCTGCTTAGTTATGGCCTATCATGTGCCAAGTGTTGTGCTAGATGCTTTGCATAATTTGTCTGATTGAATAATCACCACAATCTGTTAAAGATTTATACATGAGGAAGCTGAAATCAAGAGAATGTCAGTACCTTAACCGAAGTCACAGTTCAGGATTATCTGACTCTAAAATCCACACTCTTTTTTCTACAACGACCAGATCGCCTATTAATAAAAGGTGAAATAAAATGATATTTCAATAAAATACATACTTTCAAAGAAAATTTTATTCCAATGGTAAGAAATTGAGTGTACTAAATGGTGAATACTATTTAATTTTAACTGTAATAAGCATGGAAAACTCATCTCCATTATACAGTTCTTCCACAGGGGCCTATGTTTCTGCTTGAGTTCCAGGGCAACTCTTGGCCTACTTATCAAACAGAGATCTAAAAGCAACATAAAATCACTTTTGTATCAGTGAAGGGCTCAAAACTGAAAAAGCAAAAAAAGAATTATCTTACTTCACATGCATGTGAGATTTTGTATTTGCCCTCCTCATTCCTGCATAAGAGCTAATCCAAGTTTCATTACTTTACTGTCAAGCTTCTGAACATTTACATAAATGATAGGTTTGTTATCACTTATTACTGGATTCAGCAGATTACATGGAAAATGTGCAAAGACGTGATTAAAAAATCTTTGATCTTTTAATCAAAAGAGTAAGCAGTGTTAATTCATTTGGCAAGTATAATACATATACCTTATTGCAATGCTACTTTGCATTTGGGATTACCACAGTACAATAATTACTGTTTATTAATGAAGGCTTGTTGCAATGTAATTTCACTGTGGCTCTGGGTGATAAAATCCTTTCTAGGGAATTAGTTAAATTTGGTGTGAAGTTATTTTATAAAATAATCATTTTTTTATAAATAAAATAAATTTTACCACCTGGTATTTGATTCTGTAATGCTCATAGAAATATCACTGAGAATTATATCATGAAAAAATGATATAACTTTCAAATGGAATAATAAATAAGCTTCAAATTCAAAGCCCACTGTCTTTCAGTTAGTACTCATTTTGTGAAGCCAAAAAAGAAAAAAAAAACCAAAACCTCCCAAATCCTTTTCTTGTCTCAATCTAATAATGGAGAGAGATGCACATAAATAATTAAGACACGAAGCAGGATGCACGTTAATACCGTAACAAAAGAAGCAACATGCTAATTATTCCTAGAAGGATCCTGAAACACTTCATGGAAAAGGTATTTTAATTAATCTTGGACAAATGGGCAGGAAATCAGGAATAAATGGAGGAAGGGAGGGGGCGGACTAGGTTGTAAAAGGTAGACTCTCAACTGCCAGTTTCGTGGTGAATTTTTATTTTGAATAAATAGGAAGCTATAGGGTTTGGGGCAAGAAATATTAATACGATCACAGCTATGAGGAGTACTCTGAGCGTACTGTGAAGGGAACATTAGATTAGGAGAAAATTATGGGATGGAAAGCCAGAGGGGAAGTTACTTCAGTGATTGATCTGTCTGTCTGTCCCCCTAGTGAGTTGCCATGGGCTCCTCCAGGCCAGGCAAGATGTTTTCCACAACTTTATACTCGCCAAACCACACATATTTAACAAATGCCATTGGATGCGTAAATAAAAGGGAATAAGCTCCGGTGCTATGCTAACAGTGGTGGGGATGAACAGAGATCAAAGACAGACACCAGAACTGAGGAGGTGGCACTGTGAGGAGATATGTTAGCTGGTTGGGTATAGCTGCGAAGGGAGACGAAGAAATAAAAACATTACTGAATTTATCGCAATAAAAACATACTGAGCACTTACTATGTGCCGGAAATGTGGTAGGCACTAAATATCTAAAGATGAATTAATATCTGATCCTTATTATCAAATAACCAGGAGTGACACTTAAGTAATAGGTATACAATAATATAGATAAAAGTATATGCAATAATATTATATATACATTGCATTAATGTGTGTACAAAGTTCACAAATAGTAAGGAAAGAAACAATGTGTTTTGTCTGAAGAGACCGAGGAAAAAGATGGTTGTATAAATCTTTGAAAAATAAATAGAAAGTTTCCAGGTAAGGAGGTGCAGGGGGCCCTCTCACACAGAGGAATTACCATTTGTAAGTACGTAAAGTCTCGAGACTTTGTGTGTGCATGCAGGTGTGTATGCATGAGCGCTTTGGTATTGCGAATTTATTGTATTGATAAAATGCACGACAGAACTGGAAAATAACGAGAAGTCGGATTGGAGAGCTGGTGGGGGTAGAGAGTCCTTGTGTTGCAAGCTAAGGGGCGTGAACTTTGTCCTGTGGGTGAAGGGGAGTCAGTGAAGTTTTCTAAGCTGCATAGCAGCCGGCAGGACTGCCCTTTAGAGAAGGGCAGATGAGAAACGCGTTGATGAAAACTTGGTGAACGGATGGGGGCATGAGGGGTGGATGGTAAAGAGACGGCTCCACAGGGCAGCTGAGCGAAGATGAAGTCCTAACCCAAGACAATGATAACAGAGAAGGAGCAGATAGAATAAAGTCGAGAGATACGTAGACGGTAAAATCGGACATGCTCAGCGACGTGGAAGGTGGAACAGCGGACTCCAGCTTCTTGGCCTGAATTACTATATTGAGAGTGATGCCGCCAAGTGGAAATGCAGTTGGGGACATGCAGAGCCGGAAACATCTGTGGCATTCCCAAGGGGACATTTCTAACAGG
Source organism: Avahi laniger (assembly GCA_963575035.1). Classification (NCBI taxonomy): domain Eukaryota; kingdom Metazoa; phylum Chordata; class Mammalia; order Primates; family Indriidae; genus Avahi; species Avahi laniger. Next base: position 54,514 of record CAUYSK010039703.1, on the reverse strand, counting down.
GAAATTTACGTCTGTGTCTTAGGGGAAATGTTATGCTAGTTTTCAAGTTAGGTATGTCAAAGGATGGCGATACTATTAACCAGGATATGTAATACCATTTAGAGATATGTAACAGCTCAGAATGCAAATTATAATTTGGGGTTCTGTTTGTTGACTTTGATTAGCTGATGGGATAACCCTGTGAAGATGCCCACAAAAGTTTGGAAGTATGGTACTTTCACACTATGGAATACTATGTAGCCTTTTAGAGGATTAGATAGCTCCGTATGCATTGATTAAGAAAGATATCCACGATTTGTTGTAAAGAAAAAAATACAAGTTGCAGAACAGTATTTAGCATGATCCAGCTTTGTAACAGCCGTACAAAATATATATGTAAATACATACGAGGGCTATTCAGAAAGTATCCAGTCATCGTTAATATGATGAGACCGTATTACATGGATGCTATCCAGACAGCCCCTGTATATGTATGAATATATTATATACATATATGTAAATACAAACATATAAATATATACATATAAAAGTATATGTGTGTGTACGTATGGGGGGAAGAGAAGACAGCTAATCTTTTACTGGACAGTCCACTGTATTCTTTGTATTGTTACAATGGATATTCATTATTTATGTGTTTTTGAGTTCTTTTTAGGGTTAAAAAAAACTATGGAAGAAAATAAGATTGTCAAACTAGAGTGCAGAGGAAGGAAAGAAAAGGGCCGAAGACAGGAACGTGAGGGATGCTCTCAGCATAATATAATTTGAGTCAGAGGAGAGAAGAGGGCTGGAAGATAGCCGAGAGTTAATGACAGTCAAGAGAAGAACGCTTAGATAGTGTTGACGACTTCAGAAAAAGGTGGACAGAACGACGACCTCCATGTGCTGATGGACACGGGACACTGGCAAGCTCTGATTAAGCAGTTTCTTGAACGCAGGGCAGACCGCATTTGCTGAAGCGTGAGACTCAAATGGGGACGTAGCGGCAGCAGAGCAGTTAGGTACCAAGGAAAGCGGTTCAGGCAGAGAAACTGGAGCATGTTTGTAACCTAAGAAACAGTCAGGTTCTGATAAAGGCTGAAAACAGAAGGGAGAGGGTGTTACCGTGCTGTTCAATTTCTTTTGAAAAGGAGTCAATACAGTGTGTACTTTTATGTTTGATTTCAAAATCAAGTAGGCTTTTGCTTACATTTACATTTACGAAGAATCACATTGGGGGCTTTTATAATTAATTGTTGATTCCCGACTTTGCCATTTTTCAGACAAAAACAGGAACCGGAAAGAAGTGGCTGGGCAGGCTGTCTGGTGTGACGCACGCTGCCAGCCCAGACAGCTGTTGTTGATGTTGTCTTGGTTCTCATGAAATGCAGTCTTCTAACATGGATCAAACAACCGTGATTGTTCAAAGTGACAGTAAGTGCTAGAATAAACCACAGCAACTGAATCCGTTGGCGGTAACGTGACCCCACCCGAAGGTGTGCCCTAATGTGTTACCCGTGGACACTGCAACTGCCTGTATTGCACACCTCTTTGGTAAAGGATTAAACTATTTTTGTGCAAGTTGTTTGCAACACACACAGGAGAAAAATGTGCCATTTGAACGTATATCTAGTTATTCATTTGGGAATAATGCAAGACAAATTTTAGTCCTTATTTTCCTTCCTCATCATCTGTCAGAAACTTATCAACATTGGCACATGGTTAGGATATGTATGTTAATTTTAAATTTTAAATGTTGACAGCCTAAAAAATGGAGAAACTATAGGGTATTCCTCCTAGGAGACACGATAGAGCAGAAAATCAGAAAATGCATTCTAAATCTAACTATACATGATTTCAGATCATCTGCGAAACTAAATTTAGACTATTTGTCATCTGAGGTTATATAATACATAACGCTGGCAGAGGGTTGACTGTATTTAACACAAAGTTATTGTGTCAAAGTACTTCCCCAAAATAAATCAACCTTACTTCACTACCTTGAATTACAAGACTTTACAGAAAATATTAATACAAGCTGTTGCCATAGCTCTTTTGGTATTCAATGATCTATGAGAAAATGTCTCCCTAAAATAAACTCTAAATTTCGTGATGGTAGTCTCACATACGGTTGGAGTTTAGAGTAGAAAGAAATAAGGCTGGAAAAGATAGGGTGGGGCTGGTTATGGAAATCCTTGAATGAAATATCTAACTTTTTTGGTCTTTGTCAGGCACTAGATGTCACCTTTAAGACTGCATGCCCTCTTCTCTGTTACTATTGCACCTGTGTATATTTCTATTGACACATCTATTTTATTATTCTGTAATTATCATTCATGGAACTATCTCTCCTTCCCAGATCATGAGCAATCTGAAGAGTGGGGAGGACGTCTTTATTCTAGAATCTTTTATTCCAGAGCCTAGCATAGTGATTGGCGATCCAAAAGAGCTCAACAAATGCCAAAAGGATTATGGGAATGGAAGGATGCATGCATGTGTGTACGCATGTGGTACGTGCACATTAGACTACGAAAAGTGGCCTTAAAACAGAGAGATGCTTTCAGATAAAATTTTTCAGGTTGTACTCTGGACTCTCTCCCATGACTCTATTTTTCTTTCCCTTCCTCCTTCCTCCCTTCCTTCCTCCCTTCCTTCTTACCTCTCTCTGTCTTGAAATTAGGTTAATATTCCTTTTGTCACTGCCTAATGTATCTTTTCCTACATTGAGGGGTGATCCCCCAAAGCAATGTGGATTATGTGGAACACTGAAGCATGGTCCAGGGGTCAAAGTCTGATTCAGGGTATAGTCACTTGCAACAGCAGGGAGAAATAGAATAAACTCTGTGCAAGAAGGAACACTGAGGCCCACAACAGAATGGACCAAATCCGTTGTGAGGTCTTTGAGGCAAGTCCTGGGAGCAGAAGGCAAGGTTTGTATTCTAGGTAAATGCAGTGAGGTAAGAAAAATTGGGGAGAGTAAGAGAGAAGAGGATCCGGAACTTGGGATGTAATGATGGCTGCTTTTCTGAAGTTCTTCCGCTTTCGGTGCAGCTTGGGCATGACAGAGTCAGGGTACTTAGTCACTCTCTTGTGTTGGTTTTCAGAGTTTCCCACAGTCTCATCTTCATCTGTGTGCTCCATTCAATGATGTGTGCCTCATTCATTTGCCAAACCCACGCGTTTCTTTGCTTATAGTGTGCCAGGCACCAAATGAATATGCTAAGTGGAGAAAACACAACTGTGAATTAGCCCCAGCCCCAGTGCTCAAGAACCTGCCAGTCCAAAGGGAAAAACAGACAAACGAACAAATTATGAGAAGGTAAACAGTCCAGGAAAGTATGCATAAATGCTGTGGAAGTTCAGAGGGGTTCCTGAGTCTACTTGGGATGATGATGGTTGAGATGGGATGGTCTTCAGGAAAATTCAATAAAACTTGGCCCGGAAGTTTAGCAGGCAAGCAAGGAGGACGACAGCAGGTAGAACAATTAATTAAAAGTCAGCATATTAAAAATCTGAGTTGCATAAAAAATAGGATATACTCAGAATTCAGATAGTTCAGGTAAAATGGAAAGAAGTGGTGGGATGTATGGACGGAATTGTAGCCAATGGTCTAAACTTAATAGCCTATGGAATCTACTAAAATTAAGCAAAACCGGACAATAAGTTAGATGGTGAGAAATACAGATGTCGTGAATTTGAACCAAGACATTGGCAAAAGGGAATGGAGAGAAAGGAGCACATTTGAAAAGCAAGACGGAGGGAGAATTGACAGAATTCGGTGACGTGACTGCACGTGTAGGGTGAAATATAGGACAGTCACATGAGTCCTGAGTTTCTGGAGCGGCTGGCTAGATTGCATAGCGGTACATTTATCAAGGTTGGGTCAACAGGAGAAGTAGCAGGTATGGAAGAGATGAATTCAGTTTTAGACATGTTCAGCTTGAGCTCAAACTCACTATGTCCAAAATTAAATGCATGGCCATGGAAAACCATGAGCAGGGGACATGGCTGGGTCACGAACTGAATGCAGCACCCTTCTCTACCACTGCAGAGTGTGGATGCACGCTTTCCTTTTGATTCTGACAAGAATGTTTCACATGTCACACATGATTTCGTCATATATGTTCAACATACATTTTGCTCTTTAATTATAACCCACGCTTTCATTTCTTGCTTAATGCCTAGCTCATAATATGAGTTTTGACTAGAGGAGAAGTAAAGTGTCTTCTAATCTTCTGATCTGTATGCTTGGGTAAAATCTATGCCATTAACAAAATTCAAAAATTAAAAACAAAGGTGAAAATATGTCTGTTTCTCCTTATGTAAAAGGCATTTAGCCCATTTCCTTTTTGGGAATTAACTATGTATGGTCTTTAATATGAGAATTAAGACTTGGGCAGCTTAACATGAGCTAGATTAATCAGGTGCTTTCTCATGGGATTTTTTATTTATGAGCAGAGCGAGGACAAGAAGATCGCAGCAGCAGTGGTGGCGGCACCCTAATCGGAGCACGAGCAATGAACCAGTCACTGCCGGGCTGCCTTTTGGCTCTGGTGGCTTTTTGGTTCCTGCCTAATCCCAAGCCTCCCATGCTCCAGTCTCCTGTAGGTGCTGTGAGCCTGATATCATCTCAATAAATTCCCTCTGCTGCAAGTACCCAATTAGTTTCTATTACTTTTGATAAGAAACTTGGCTGAACATCAGGATAAATTAGTCATTTAATCAGTAAGAAAATACTATTTATTTCCTAAATTGCTAATTGAAATAATCATTACTACTAAAACCATTGAACGTAGCTCAGAATCAGAAAAGATCTCAATAGAGAGTTTTTTTGAAAAGAGAATTTTATTCATTTAAAATAATTTTTTTTTGTAGAAATGGGATCTCACAATGTTGCCCAGGTTGGTCTCAAACCTCTGGCCTCAAGCAACCCTCCTGCTTTAGCCTCCCACAGTACTGGGATTACGGCAGGGGTCACTGTGCCCAGCCTGAAAAGAGAGTTTTATTAGCTTATCTTTAATTCAGAACTAGACACATTTCTTCCTGTCTGTCTGGGTTATACTCTTTACGGTAATTCAAGCACAGGTAGGTTGTTTCTAGTAAAACCTGCTAAGTTGATTGAGGAGTATTTTCAATAGGTTTTTTTTTTATTTTGTTTTAAATTGTAAAAGATGTATTTTTCTGCAGATGAATACCTAAATAGGAAAGGGATATCATTCTTATAAATTTAGTAAACATTTATTGAGTGACTATTGTGTGCAAAGTAGCATGCTATTAATAGATGTTCAAAAGGTGTTTTTTTCATCATTTTGTATTTTAAAGTATCCAGCATACTGAGATTTCTATATTAAGTTCCTGTCCTTATGAGGCTTACATTCTAGTTGAGGAGACAGGGCACAAAGGATAAGGACATTAGAGTAAGTCGCGGTGTGCACTCCGAAGGACACAGGCTGGGGGATGACACAGCGACAGCAGCGGGCCTGTCTTGGACGTGTGAGCGCGAAAGGCCTCCCTGAGCGCAGGACTAATGTGCCGAGACCCGGAGGGTGAGCAGAGGCTGCCGTGCAAAGACCGTGAGGAAGGTCATCCTGGTTTCGCCAGTTACAGGTTGGGGGCACTCTGGGCAACTTACTGACTTCTCTGCCTTCGCCGCCTCGTCGGCAACGTGTGGGGAGCGATGCTGTCCCCGCCGTACGGCTGCCGTGCGGATTAAACGTGTCGCTGTTTGCAGAATACTTGGAACAGCACCCAGCACACAGCACGAGCGGAACAAACGTTAGTTGCAGCTATGAGATGATCCTTGTTACCCCACAGAAGGGACCAGCGTGCATAAAGGCCCGAGGCGGAAAAGTCTTCGGTGACTTCACCGAAGCGGAACGAGATCACCGGCCGGAGCAGAGCGGCCGCGAGCGGCGCAGGTGAGGCCGGAGTCGCGCAGAGTCGGGTCCCGCAGGGCCCGCGGCCCACAGCAGAGTCTGGATTTCTTCTAAGTAAAGCAGGAAGCCGATGAAGGGTTTAAGCAGGGCGTTGGCGGGGCCGGGTCTGTGTTTCACGCTTGTCCCTCCACCGCGGCGGGGACGTGGATGGAGGCGACAGGAGCAGAGACGGAGGGAGGAGGGCGCTGTGCAGACACACTTGGCACCGGCAGCACTTGCGGGCTGACCGAGCTCGAGAGGCGAAGGCGGGAGCAGGGCCTCGCGCGTGGAGGCCGCCTGGCCGGGCGCAGCGCACCGGGCTCCCCCGCTCGCGGGAAGGAGCCCCTTTCTCTGATTTGTGCTGAGGCCCGAAGCGGTCACACCCTTTAATTCTGGCTTGAGTGACGGGGTAGATGATGCTGCCACCGACAGAAATGGGACATCGGGTGGAGGGGAGACAGGTTTGCGAAGGCAAAAACCAGGAGTCTGGGCCCTTGTTCGGTTCCAGACGACTCTGAAACACCTGAACAGAGACCGCAGGTTGTTGTTTGACACTGACCTTCTTGTCATCAGCTCTGCTGCACCTACTAATTTATCCGTGGATGCTTCTGGATTTTCATTCAGCATGATCATATTCACAAATAATGGCAATTTCATTTATTCCTTTCCAATCTGTGTTTTTTGTTTTTTGTTTTTCTGTCTTAATGAACTCGCTCAGGTCTTTAGAACAAGGCTGAAATAAGTGGCGATAGAGACCATCCTTGCTTTACTCCAGATCTCAGACATAAAGCTTTTGGCAGATCTCCACTGAGTATGATACTTGCTAATTGTTTCTCTGTGGAGACCCTTATCAGACTAGTGAAGTTGCTGTCTATTCCTAGGTAGCTAAGTGTTTTTGTTTATCAAAAGAGGAAGTTAAATTTTATCAAATGCTTTTATGTGTCTATTGAGATAATCACGTTTTCTGTCATACTTTTTCTTTCTCATAATTTTCATTCCTCATAATATCCTCAGATTTTGGTGACAAGGTTATGCTGGCCTCATGAAACAAGTTGCTCACTTTTTATTCTTTGGAAGAGTTTGTTTTAGAATAGATTCTAATAGAAGGAAGTTGTCTCTTCCTTAAATCTTTGATAGAATTCACTGGTGAAGTTATCTGGACCTGGACTTTTCTTTGTGGAAAGTATTTGGAATACGAATTTCTTGTCTTTAAAAGTTATGAGGCTATTTAGATTTTTCTCTATTTTTTCTTTTTTTTTACCTTTTATAAATTATATTTTCCTAGAAATTTGTGTATTTCATCTAAATTTTCAAATTATTAACAAAATTATTCATAATAATTAATAATAGTATTCTCTTACAGCTTTAAAGTTTGCATTTATTGTATGTGTCTTCTCTCTTGTAGTTCTTGGTCAGTCTAGTCAAAGGCTTATCAATTTTACCAATTATTCCAAAGAACCAACTTTGGGGAGTGAGTGCTAATGGTATGTACAACTCTGTGAATATACTAAAAATCACAGAATTGTGCATGGTAAAAGGATGAATTTTGGGTATGTGAATTATATCTCAATGAAGCTGCTATTTAAATGTATATATCAGCAAAATAACATGACCTATAATCTACATAGGTAGCAGTGATGTTTACAATATTTGCCTATGTCAAGTCTTCCAGTAATGTTGCTTGTCTTGGTTTTTGTACATTGTAATATTCTTTATATCACATAATTTTAACAAATTACTACATTAATGGTATTTCTGGGAAGGTTAGACTCAGTAATATATGACTCCTTTAAAAACCTTCAAATTTTAAATAATAACTGTTAATAATCTCCAGAGAATATTGGTACATGTTTGGTAGAGACCAAGCCAATCTAAGGAAAGTAGGTCACAGAACACAATCCAGTTCAAACTTGGCACTGGCTGACCCAATGTTTCTTTCTTCACATAATCACTATGTTCTAATCAGTCTATGATTCTGACCTTCGAGTCAGTGGGTAGTCTATTATTACTAAATGGCTGCTAAATCCAGAGTCAACATTTTGGAAGCTAAAGAATGCCATCTTCTTTCAAAATCTTTTGGCTTCCTAAACGCTGAGCCCAGCTAAAATCTCTTGCCAACATTTAGTTACTTCATGCATATGAACTACAAAACAAACAGGATACAATTAGCATGGGATGAAAAAAATAGAATATATTTATTTTCTAACATGTTAAACATATTAAAAACACATTAAATGTATTAAAACATATTTAAAAAGAAATTACATACTCTGAAGCATATTAAAGTCTTAAAAAAGCATAGATGAGATTTTCTTATTTCTGAAAATGTTATTTTTTCCTGCATGCACTAAACCAAAAATTTTAGCTGGAATTAGAAAATATCAAATTTTAAAAATCCAGGTGACAGAATACTTATTCTATCTACAGCCTGTCAAAAGCCACTTTCCTTACTTCTCAGAGGTATATAACCCATAAATTTGAAAGGAAAAGAAAAAAATTAGTGACTTTAGTTTTAATAACTTTTGCAAAAGTGTGTATGTCTTTTTTTGGAATAATGTGTTAAACATAGTTTTCTCTCTAAATAGAGTAATTATTCATTTATATTAGTAATATATAAAGTGCTCAAACTACTGATAAATTATCTGATTTTCTAGGATCTTTCTCACATTTCTATCACATCTCAAAAAAAGTTTCTTTCTTAACAAAAAAATACTACAAACATAAAATACCAAGAGACACATGAGAAGCACATATAAGAACCTTTGTTAAGAAAAGTGATTTGAAGTCTTGAGAACTCATTTAACTGAAAAAAATAATTGCACTTTTACTGAAGAATAGGTAGCTTCCATATAATGATTCATTTGATATAGCAACAAATCGTCACTTTGGAAAACTAGATACACACCTCCAAAATGGTCCCCAATGTTCTTAGCAACCTAATAGTCTCTGTCCATGAGAATGAAAAGAATTAAGTGCAAATGACTTAATATGTCGGTGCATATCCGCAAACGGAAACCAAAATGACAAACACAATTTTAGATCCAGTAATCCATGTGCTTCTGTGAGAGGTTAAAATACTGTGAGAAAATGTGTGGAAAAAACAGCTTATTAAATATTCATTCTTGAACTTCATGGTATCTTTGCCTTCATGCATTCAATGATATATAAAAATCTTTAAAATCATACCCAGAAGAAAATCATGGTGACTCATAACAGACAAAGGATTTATATATTTGTTTTATAAAGAGTTCCTACAAATTAGTAAGGAAACAAATAAATCAACAGTACAGTGGGTTTGGAATATGAATGGACAAGTCACCAGAGAAGTATGAATATATAATAAACATATGAAATGATGCTAAACATCACCAGCTAAGAAATATAAATTAAAATAAATGACATTTTTTCTAATCAGATTAGAAAAATCAAAAATATTGATAATAATAACTGTTGAATTGGTGTCAAGTGTGGGGAAATAAATTCTATTCTATTGTTGGAAGTATAAATTTATGCAAACTTTAGAGGATAATTTAGCTTTCCCTATTAAAATCTGAAAAGTACACATCCTATGACCTAGTAATCCCACTTCTAGGAATCCATCCTATGGAAATAGTTACATGAAAAAGTAAAGGTAAAATAGAAATTGTTGGCTACGTTATTTAGTAACTACAAAAAATTAGAAACAACTTAAATATCTATCGGTAAGTGTATGTGAAATGAATGAAAGTATAGACATAAACCGGAACGCTGTTGTAACTGTTAAAATAGGTACAGTTTCTGACATACTGGCAATGTTGTTCTTAACCTGAGTAGTGGATGTTTGGCTGTTCACCATATATCTCTCTATATAATTGTACATATGTGTTTATATACTTCTGAATTTTTACCAAAAAATGAAGAGGAAAGAATAAGGCTAAATCTGTATGCATTAAGCAAGTAAGACGTATGTGATATGCTAAGAGAAAAAACACAATAGAAGACCATTGTGCATGGCAAATCCCAATTTTATGAGAAGTCCTGTGCATGCATGTACACGGACATGTAAATATGCTTATCTGGCAGGTAAAAAACCTCTAGAGAATGTAATTACAGGGATACTTATAGGAGGAATTAGGTAGCATTGGAGAATTTCATACTTTTTATAAAATATTATTTTTAATGATATATATATATATTTTTTTTTACTTTTGTGTGTGTGATTCAATTGACTAAAAGAAAAAGCTTTCCCAGGACACTTGAGCAAGCAAGACAAATTTAAAGAAAAGAGACCAAACCTGAACACATTCCAACAAAATTGTACGTGAAATCGGCACTAGCAAGCGTATATTGAGTGTGTAATAATGTACTATGTGCACCGTGAAGGAGGATTTAGAGAAGTTTACAGCGCTATGGTTATACTTATGTTTCTTGCATTGTAGTTAGAGAAATAAACTATTTTACTAACCACAGTTGATCCATTTTTTATATAAAATTTGAGGTAATAAGTTTTAATTCAACTAGAAATCATAACACATTGAAATTTCTCCCAAATAATAATAAAAGCAGACACTTATTCAGTGCTAATTAAGTTCTAAGCATAATTCTGTGTGTAATATGTATTAATTAATTTGTCACAACCAATTATTATAATCACTTCTATTTTACAGATGAGGAAAATGAGACACAGAGAGGTTAGGTAACTTGACAAAGGTCACACAGGTTCTAAGTGGTGGGACCAGGATTCAAACCCAGGTACTCTAATTCTAATATTTCCACCATTCTATATTGTCTATCAAAGAATTTGAAGTGAAACCTAATATTCATTATTAAAAGATGTTATAACATTAAAGTATGTTTTGTGCCTGTCTCCAAAAGACACATAAAAATATTTCTGAAAAATGTAGAACATTGTAAAATGTAAACTATCTTTATTGCAAAACTTTAGTTATTGTCTCGTTTTCCTTAATTCAAAGATTCTTATGCTTTAATACTACAGTGGATTACATTCAATATTACATGTATCAGGACAAAGTTCTATTCTGAAAGAAATAGTATATAATTTTCAGAAACTGATTAGAATAGACTGTTTCTTGTTTACCTAAATAGATTAACATGAATTGGTGCTGCCATTATGTTTATGCATTCCAGTGAAAAGGAACTACATTGTGTATAAGGAAGTATTAGAATGTGTGTCATAAGATACATAAGAGAAATAACATTTCTGAGAAGGTGGAAATTGTTGGAATATGAAATAACTGCAGGAGTTTTTATGCCTGAAATGGAACTGAAATTGGACCTACAAGGGAGTGAAAGAATAAGGAGTCATAAAAGAGGTGTAAAGAAAAATAAAAATCTCAGAACGCGCCCCCCCTCCAACTCCTTATGGGAAAGGGAAGGTCGAACCTGGAGGCTGAGTCATGTAGCACCCCCTTCCAGATAAAGAGCTGCTACTAGCATTATGCACCAGCCAGATCCCCACAGAAAGGTAAAAGGCCTCAGGCTGCTATGAAAGACCGCCCCCACAGATCCTTCCTAAGGAAATTCCTTGCTGGCCTCCCATAAGAAAGGACATGCAAATTGTAACTTGGGTCTGCAGATTAAGTCTAACTCCTAAAACTATAGTCTGTTTAATTCCACACTATTAATGCTGATTTCAAGTTTACCTTCCCAGATGCAGAACAGAGACAAGATTAAACATTCTCCCACCTACCCAGGGACAGCTACACAGTGAATCTTCCTTCACTCCCTTTTTCTCTTCTAATGCTCACCTTATCTTATGTAAAATATAGATTTCCTGGGCCTTACAAGAATGTAACCGTTTGTCTCACTGCCCATTCCCCTCCTCTTTTTTTTCTTCTTTCTGTATGCTCTATCCCCTTTAAAAACTGAGTTCCCAAATCCTGTTTCAAAAAAAGTTGTAGATTTGTCTGTGGTTTGTGTTTTTCCTAGGTGTATGCTCAAACTTTAGTTTAATAAATCTTCATTGATTGAGATCTTTGCCTCAATCACTTATCATGATCAGAGGGTACTTTACTTTGAAAAAATATATATATATATATATAAAAATATATAGTATTATTTTACCTACACTCTTAGTGTTAGGTAGACAGCAAGGGATTCCGGGTCTCCTAGGGACGAAAGTGGGTGCTGTCGCCTTGGTGCAATTGCCCCACCTAGGAAGAAGGACGAGGGTGGGCCCCAGGCCCCGTCTTGGTCCTGCTGCACTCTAATCCTCTCCCAAGCAACTGCCATACCTGGGGGAGGAGGGAATACCCAGTGAATCCATCGGTCAATGCTAACTTAGTGCGCCAACTGCAAGAGCGCGGAGGACTCTCTAGGACAGGCCAAGCAGCGTAGATACAATAGAGTCAGGAAACTGACCTAGAACAACCCTCATGCGTAGTAAGACTCCGGTCATGCAACTCCCACTGTCCAATCAAAGTGATTCCATGGTGACCTCTGAACCATGAGGGAGGTCCCAACCCAGGCACTATGAAACAAGACGCAGATCAGAACCAGGCCCTTTTTTTGCACCCTTCCTTCTGCTCGCCCTTTGCTGTGACAATGGGTCCGGTCGTCATCTGTGGTGTATGTATCACGCTCTGTAAACCTATGTCTTGCTCTTGCTCAATAATCCTATCTTTCTCTCCTAATAAACCTCATTTTCATGCTTGCCTTACTTTGGCGTGTCTGCTCACTCTTCAGCCTTGAGCACGCTAAGAACTGACATTTCAGACTGAAACCTGACATTGGGACTGCTGAAAAATTACTACTATTATTCTACTATTAAGTACATTTTGAAAAAATACCTTACACTACACAGCAGGAAGGTCTTTTTAAGTTAATTATGTTACGGTGTTTGTAAAAACTTCTTTTTCTTTAATCCAACCCAATTAAATGGTTAGAATGCCTTCCTTTGCAATTCTTTCATGCATTAATCACCCAGCACTCTTTCTTTGACTTTAACTATACTAGTCCAAACAAAAGATAGATCAGCTGATTTCTAGTTATTATACCATTTTATCAATAAGAAATGAAGAGGTCGGTGATTGGTAAAAGGTTATCTAGTAACATTCAGGACCTCTAGTTTGCATTTCAGAGCTTCGCCATACTCAGGTTATCATGGCATAGAAATATGAAATTGAAAACACTGAGAATCTGAACACCCAAATGAATAGCGGGATGCAGAAAAGGAGTGCAGTACTAACAGTGGGCTACATCTCCCAATTCCCTAAAAGGCAAATGTTCATACTAGGAAAACTCATTTAAATAAAATACTTCACGCTATCGAAGGGGAAGAAAGTTGCATAAGATTGGTAATTGGGGAAAATTTCAAGATAGAGGCAAATTTAATGATAGAAGCGCAAGGAAGTAGTTTAAGAATATTCCATTTTAAAAAATAGTAAAGCAACAAATTTTATTATCCTTAATAAATTCCCTAAGCCTTATCTATGTCTACCCAGAAATCTCTATACACACTTAAATTTACAGAGATTACCAGAAGAACTCCCACCCTTCCCACCACACGGGGGAGAAAGAGTGGGTGTGTGCCAGCCATGCTGTGGAGAGGGGAGGCGGCATGGGGGAGCAGGCAGGTATGAGTGCCAAGAGACTGAGAACTTGTCCCGAAATAAATGCCTGGGAGACATCCAAACTTGCAGTCATCAGCATTCAGTCCCTTTGCCACACAAGCAAAAAGGAATAAAATACACAATAAGAAAGCAGACAAATTAAAAGAGAAACTATCAGAGACTCTCCCCAAATGGTGTCATTTAAAAGTGGGTTGAAGAAGAGGTCAAGGTCAGTTCCTTTATATACAAATTATCCTTTTGATGACCTAAGGCTACAGCAAAAGCAGTATAGAGCAATCACCTAAAAGGCTCATATAGAAAATGGAGAAACACATTGTTTATTAAGGTTGTTCATGTTTAAGTTCCTCAGAAAAGTGAATAACATTGAAATATGCATGCATTGGAGCATGAACTCAAATGCAAACTTCACACTAAAAATTTCAGCTTGAACTAGGTAGGACACTCAAATTAGCCATCGGGATTTTTGTGCATGTGGGTTTTTCAGTCAGGCTTTATTATTTTAGTCAATGAATGGACTGCTTGATTTTTTGAGGTTTGGATATGATACCTTATTATCTACCAGTTTTGTCAGCAGCATAGGGAACAATTAAAATGATCGTTTCCTTGAACTCAGAGTGTTTTAAATCAGATTTATTCTTTGTCTACTCTTCCTTCCAAAATCTCCTTCCCGGAGGCAGAGGGAAACATGACCTTATTGACCTTATTGAATAAACAATAAAACTTTCTTATTCTTCTCTCAGTTGTACAGATGTGAGTGTGAAAAGGACATCCTGTGGTCTACAATGGGCAAAGGAAAAATTATTTATCAAACTTGATGAATGAAAAATTAGATACTATACTTTATGATAGATGAGGCTTGAAAAGATTAGTGAAGAATATGATACAGAGTACAAAGAAGTATTAACAGAAACCAGGAAACTAGTCCACTGTCTAGTTTTGTTACCTGTACAGATGACTCTTTCTGGGCCTTAGTTTAGTCATTTGTGAATCTACTTTAAGGAGGAATTAGATGAAATTAATATCTTGAAACAAATACAAAACTGTATACAAAAGCAAGCTGCCATTGACTCTGTGTTCTATTAATAACATTACTTGTCAGTTAGTGTGTAAATGCAGTCTCTCATGGAGAGCATTGACATAAAATCTGAACTGAAACTTCTCTAGCCCTTATTTTCTTTTCTTATAGATACAGCATAATACCATCTATGGTTTCTTTGGTACGATATCCTTGGTAGGGGCTAGTTATTTGTGGCAAGCAACGTGCTTATAGTGACTTTCTTAGGCATCTCTGATTCAATATCTGTGTTAGATAAGATTAGGTTTGGCAGCAAATAAGAAAAAGCCTGTTTAAGCTATTGTTTTGCCACACGGAAATGCCTGGGGAGTGGTCCGTGGCTGGCATGGTGCTCCGTGTTGTCAGAGCCCAGACTCCATTCATCTCGAGGCTCTGTCCTGTAAGGCTTCAGCCACTCAGTCCCAAAATGGCAGCATCGCGTTCCAAAGGAGCAGAACAGGGAAAGGGTCAGAAGACAGGAGAGAAGGGGAACGTAGCTTGCTCTCTCCTGAAGAAGGTTCGTGAAAACTGCTACAAAATATTTCCACTTACATGCTATTGGCCATGCCTGGCTGCAGGCTGGAAGTGCCGTGTCCATTGCAAATGGCCACAAATCTGAGACCCTCCCACCATGGGAACAACTACTGGGGACAATGAGCAGCTTCCGAAATTTGTCATTTAATTTAATTATTTTAAGTTAGAAACTTTTTCTTCTTGAATGAGTAGAAAAAGAACGGACTGAGAAACATGTCAGAAAAGTTAAAGCTGCTTTGCGAATGTCTTTCACTATCTTTTTAATTTTAAAACTTAACAAGCTCAAGACTTCTAGTTTCCAACTCACATGTAAGGAGCTTGGAAGTTGACACTCTGTTCTAACAAGTAAAAAGCTGAACAACTAAAAAATCAACAACTCTTCTTGGGTTAGTAAGAGAAGTGAGACACAGGGCAAACTGCTGCCCCAAAAATTGGAGAAACAGACAGGCAGACACAGAGAATCACAATATGCTGGAGAAAGCTCCATGGGAACCAGTGCGGAGGTGGGAAAACCTAAACTGTAATTGATACATTGCAGGAAGCTACGTGTGACGAGCCTGAGAGACAAGAACTCTGGAAGACCTTCTCGTGAAGGCGACCGCCACGCTTTTGTGTTTTACCGTCAAGAGCCTCATCAGGTTATCAGACTAAATACTGGAGAAAAATACCATCATACTTCTGGCAGGGGAAAGGGAAAAGAAATAAGTTTGATTAACACACAGAGCATGCTGCTCTTAACAAGGTCTGCTCTCAGTAGAAACTGTTGAATCAGAACCTAACCTGCCGGGGTTTTATCAGAGTCTAACTGACCTGGGAGAAGTGACAGTCCCCTTTAGCCTTCTGTCTCACCTGGAAGGGAAGGGGCTGAGAAACACCTGTGATTCTCACATTCCAGAGGAATAGCCTCACTAAAGACTGAGAGCTAATGATAGCATTATGCAAAACTTCCCCCACCCCCATACCTTTCCACTACATCAATACAGGCTTATTTACAGCAGTTCCCTTTACCCAGTACACCATGTCCAGCTATAAGAAAAAATTACATGGCATATTCTTTAATCCCATTTTGTGCAGCTATAACAGAATACCTGAGACTAGGTCATTTATAATGAACAGAAATTTCTTTGGCTCATGATTCTAGAGGCTGGGAAGTCCAAGATCAATAGACAAAATATGGTAAGGGCCTTCTTGCCGTGCTATCCCATGGCAGAAGGGTGGAAAGGAGCACACGTGAAAGAGAAGGAAGGGGCCAAACTCATTCTTTTTTCGGGAATCCGCTCCCATGATAATGGCATTCATCGCTTCATGAGGGCAGAGCTCTCATGACTTAATCACCTCTTTCGGGTTCCACCTCTCAACATTATTCCATTGGGGATTTTCTTAGTTTATTTTGTGTTTCTGTAAAAGAATACCTGAGACCGGGTGATTTATAAAGAAAAGTGGGTTATTTAGCTCATGGTTTGGTAGGCTGAGAAGTCCAAGGACATGGCCCTGACTTCTGTTGAAAGCTTTTGTGTTGCATCACAACATGACAGAGAAGGTTAAAGGGGAAGTGGACATGTGCAGAGAGAGGGAAACCTGAGGTGTGTTCTGACTTATAGCAACCCATTCTCCAGGGAACTAATCCATTCCTGTGAGAACTCACTGCCACCAGAACAGCACTAAGTCATTCATGAGGAATCCGCCTCCATAACCCAAACACCTCCCACCAAGCACCATTTCCCAACACCTTCACACTGAGGATCGAATTTCAACATAAGCTTTGATGGGGACAAGCAAACCATATCTAAACTATAGCAGACATTAAGTTTCCAACATGTGAACTTTGGGGAACACATTCAAATTTTAGCATATATTAAAGGGCAAAAGCAATGTTTGAAGAGACAAAGCAAGCTTCAGAACCAGACATGGCAGAGATATTGGAATTATCAGACAAGGAATTTAAAACAGCTATGACAAAGTTGCTAAGGGCTGTCATGGATAAATTACACACGCAAGAACAGATGGGCAATGTAAGTAGAGAGATGGAAATCCAAAGAAAGAACCAAAAAGAAATTCTAGATATCAAAAATGCTGTCAGAGAAATTAAAAATGCCTTGGATCAGCTTATTAGTGAACTGGACATGGCTGAGGGAAGAATCTCTGAGCTTGAGGATATACAAATAGAAACCTCCAAAACTAAAAAGCCAAGAGAACAAAGACTAAAAAAGTAAAAGCAGAACAGAATATCCAAGAACTGTGGAACAATTACAAAGACAAGACCTGACACATGTGTAATGAAAATACAAGAAGGAGCAGAAAGAAAGAAACTGCTCTAGACTGAATGTGTTTCTCCAAAATTTATATGTTGAAACCTAATTCCCAATGTAATAGTATATGAAGTTAGGGCTTTGGAGAGGTGATTAAGTCGTAAGGAGGAGCCCCTGTGAATGGGAGTAGTGTCCTTATAAAGGAGACCCCAGAGATCTCCCTCACCCTTTCACTAGGACGCAGCAAGCAGAAGACCATCTATGAACCAGAAAGTGAGCCCTCACCGGGTACTTAATCTGCCTGCGCCTTCGTTGTGGACATCCCAGCCTCCAGGAGAGTGAGAAATAAATGTTGTTTAAAAACCACCTAGTCTATGGTATTTTGTTCTAGTGGCCCAAACAAACTAAGACAGAAATTGGTACCTAGAAGTGGGTGCTGCTGTAATAAATACCTAAAAATCTGGAAGCAACTTTGGAGGTGCATTCCAGAAAAAGTCTACATTGTTGTGGACAGACCTTTAAAGGTAATTCTGGTGAAGGCCCAGGAAAAAAGAGGAGAGTTGCAGAGAAAGCCTCAGTCTTCTTAGAGAATGCCTAAACAATCCTGAATAGGATGCTGGTAGAAATACGGACTGTAAAGGCCATTCTGATGAGGTCTCAAAAAGAAATGAGAAACATGTTATCAGAAACTGCAGGAAAAGCCATATTTGCTACAAAGTGGCAAACAACTTGGCTGAATTATATTTGTCTTCCAGTGTTTTGTAGACAGCAGAACTTGTGAGCAAAAAATTAGATATTTGGGTGAAAAAAATTTCTAAGCAAAATATTGAAGGTTGCAGCTTGGTTTCCTTTGAGTACTTATAGGAAAATTTGAGAAGAGAGAAATGACTTAAAGACAGTGTTATTACATAAAAAGGAAGAAGAACTTAAAGATTTGGAAAATTCTCTGCCTATTCATACGTAAATAATGAAAAAGCATGGTCAAAAGAGAACACTAAGCGTGTGGCCAAGCAAATATTTGAAAAGGATATTAATATGATCAGCCATTGGAATGGAAACTAGAAGCTACTCTGAAAGATAATGGAAGGATGACGCCGACGGCAATTCAGAGATCATCAGGACTGTACCTCTCATCACTGGCCCAGAGTGCAAGAGTCTGGGAGAAGGGCTAGAGTGGTTTCAAAGGGTGGGACCACCCATGCAATCCAGGTGGGCCAGAATACCCTTGCCTAGAACCTCAGGAGTGGGCATCCCACAGAGATCTGTGGAATGTGATACACCCAACAAAGCCATGAGGGCATGGCTGCCTCCATCCAGATTTCAAAGGCAGGACTTCCCAGCACAATTGTGGGCATAGGACCCCAGCCCAAGAGTGCCAAGAGGCCTAGGCAGAGAGCTGCAGCATGGGTGGTGTTGTGGCAGCAGACTTCTGCTAGGACAATGCCCAGTGGAACTAAGAGGATGGGGCCACCTCCATGACCCCAGACTAGCAGAGCTACCGGTGCATGATTCCAGCCCAGGGGAGGTACAGTCATGGAACTCCAGTTGGGAAGAGCAGTTGAGGCAGAATTGCTTCCTGGGGTGTTGCAAGCATGCAACTCCAACCCATTAAAGCTGTGGATTTGGACCACAACAACATGGGCCTGGAAGACAGAGCATTGAGCCAAATAAGATTATTCTCAAGATTTAATGTTTAATGTTGTTTGGCCCCTTAGGTTGTGCACTTGCTAAGACCTGTCACTCTTCTTGTTTCCTATTTGTCCCTTTTGGAATGGGAATGTCCACCCTATGCCTGCCCCACCATTCTATATAATGCACGTAACATGTTTGGTTTCACAGGTTCACACAGGTGGCGAACTCGCTACCTCAGGATAAATTGTACCTCAAGTGTCTACCTTACCTGATTTAGATATTTAGATGAGACTTTTGATTTAGATTTAAAGTTAATGCTGGAATGAGTTAATACTTTTGGAGATATTGGGATGGAATGAATACATTTTGCATGTGAGAAAAACATAAATTTCCCCCTTTCTCAGGGGAAGGAAGAGAGTTTTATTTCTTCTTTTTCAATCTGTATACTTTTTATTTTATTTTCTTGTCTCATTGTATTACTACTTCCGGTACGATGTTGGAAAGGAGTAATGAAGGGGACATCTTTGCATTGCTCTTGATCCTAGTGGGAATGCTTCTATTTTTTCCTCATTAGCTATGATGGTAGCTACCTTGATCCCAATAACCATAAATACAGAGGCAAGACCTTCCACTAGCAAAAAGATTGATTTGGTGAATGCTCAGATGATCATTAGCAACTTTTAGTAGTAAAGTATTTTTTCAAATTAGGGTATGTACTTTTTAAAGACATAATGCTATTGTACATTTAATAGACTACAATGTAAACATAACTTTTATATGCACTGAGAGACCAAACAATGTATGTGACTTGTTTTATTGTGATATTTGACTTATTGTGGTAGTCTGGAACCAAACTTACAGTATCTCCAAGGTATATCTGTATATAATTATTATTCCTATACACCTGAATGTCTAAATTACCTATTTCTCTATCTTAACATTGACTTAAACATACTAAATAAAACTAAAAATAATGTAACCACAAATAACAAAGAATGAAAATTTCCATGGCATATAAGGGAATTATTAGGAAGAGGCAGTATGAAATTGTGAAAAGAGCACAGGCTTTGTAAAGAAAATCCTGGAATGAAAGACCACCATTTACTCAGTCATGGTATCTATTGCTGTTGTGTGTATCTGTTTCGGGCAATGAGTGTTAGGCATGGAATTTATAATCTCTTTAGGGATATAGGCATGAAACCTACAATTATACAAATAATTTAAATTACAGGTATGGTAAGTAATTCAAAATAGGAGTATAGGGTACTATAAACATCTAAAAGTAGTATCTAGCAAAACAGAATAAAATAGATTTATATTTGCTAGTTTTGAAAAATCTTTTGCACTTGAAAGTTTAAATACACTATTAAGAGAGAAAAAGGAAATTGCAAAATAGTATGTGCAGTATGATTTCATTTTAATGATTGCACCAAAAAATTTTAACAATATTATTATGTGTGAATAAATCTATAGAAAAAAAACTATAGGAATATACTCTGAATTATTAACAGAAGTTATCTCTGGTATTTCTGTTAAATAGTTTTAAATGATTTCATTACTTACACTGAGCATATATTACTTTTATGCTTAGAAAAAATAAAAATGCATTTAAAAAATAAAAGCTAGGAACATAAAACTGCAATATCAGCCTAGCTGCTGTACATTGACCTTAATCTGCAAATGTTCAGTGAAAGCTTTTATTTAATTGGTAGAAAAATATTTTTTAAAAATCTAATATTCTTCAATAAAACTAAGAATGTTTTTAAAATATTTTAATTAAATTTATTTCTTTTATAGTACAAATTCAAGATTTGGTATTCATAATTAAAGCTAATTATATTTTTCAACTTACAAAAAAGGGAAAATAAATCCTGATTTCTTTTAGTTTTCAGAAATATTGAAGGAAGTAAAGTAAGATGATTTGGGATCTCACAAAATAAAAACACACTGAGTATGTATGTATGTATGTATGTATGTATGTATTTAAACAGGGTCTTGCTCTGTTGCCCAGACTGGAGTGCAGTGGCATCATTATAGCTCACTGCAGCCTCAGACTCTTGGGCTTAAGAGATCCTTCTGCGTCAGCCTCCGCAGTAGCTGGGACTATAGGCATACCACTGTACCCTACTAATCTTTCTATTTTGCGTAGAGACAGAGTCTTGCTATGTTGCTCAGGCTGGTCTCCAACTCCTGACCTCAAGTGATCCTCCTGCCTCGGCCACCAAGCCCAGCCGACATTGAGTATTTATTATGAACAAAACACTATGCTTAATACTTTTGGGAAAATCTTGGTAAGAAATAGTTTACTAACTGAACAAATATGAATTGTGTACCTACCCCGTACCAGGCCCTGTGCAATGCTCTGGGAAATCAAAAATAAAAAGGACAGTCCCTACCTACCCTCAAAATACTTTTGATTTAGTGATAGAGACAGACACATACATAGCTTTCTCTATATGTTACTAGAATAATCAAACAGCCACAGGTAATTTTTAGATCTAGACAAATCTAACGGGCTAGCACAAATATGTTCTTCGGTGGAGTGTCACAGAGCTATACACCTTATAACCAGGAAAAGCAGGGCAAAGAGCTTGAATGGCTCCCATGTTGCAAAACCACAGAAATAAATTTGGGGGCTATGGAACAAGAAATAGGAGAAAAACACATTTTGCTTAAATGTCTATCATACTTATAAAGTTTGGTGGCTGTTTTAAATATAGTCATTTTTCTGGGCTTTATGTAATAATCCTGAATTGTGAAATAGTTTAGCTGTTGACAATGTAAACCATTACAGAAAAAGGCCTTCTCGTATCTCATAATAGTTCTGCTTTTCTCTTTTTGTCAGTTTTTTAGTGGTGACTGCGGTAACAAAAGAAAACCTTAGATCCATAGTGATAAAAAGGAATGGTTATTTTTGTTTCTTAGCAGTCAGCATGGGCATTTATATTGAGAGCTCACTAATAAGCGTTTTCATTAACAGTGTAATGAAACTCCCATGTAATGGTGTTTGGAAACAGAACTAGCTCTCATTGAGACATCTGCTTCATTCATCCAACCAACATTTTTCTATCATGTACAACATGCCAAACAAGGACTAGACACTGCGCAGTAAAAAATGAGGAAGGCCTAGTTCAGGCCCTGGATTCATACAGAAGCTTTTATAGGCAGGAGATTTCCTTTAATCCAGTGTTCTATGGTTAATAGAATTAATGATATATCATTAACCATAGAGTCTTCATTTCTTCATTCGTTCAATAAATATATACTGAGCTCCTTCTAAGTCCCTAGAACTGTGTTGCACATAAAACAGTGTATAAAAACAGATGCAGCCTCTGTTCTCAAAGAGCAGGTAGTCTATTTGGGACAGACTGAGGTAGAAATTATTCATTTCTTAAATAATTTCCATTCTCCCTTCTTACCCTCTAAAAGAAGACTAATTCTTGTGTGGAGAGTGGTACGTCCAGCCCCAGATAATGAACGATGATTGATCTAAGTGTATGGTTCCCAAAGTGTATACCCAGTCCCCAAGGATGCCAAAGTAAATTTGCCGGGAGGCCACAGCATATTTCAGATTTTCAAGGGAAATAGAGTAGGATTCGACATTTTTCAGGCAGCATATAAACTACTAGAGCTTAAGGTGATTCACAGTTTCCACATTAGATCATGCTACATTCCTTTAGCCCATCATATCATTGCAAAGCTGGGTTTCCAGTGGTGGTTGTAATAAAAAGCAAGTACTGTATGGCAAGAAATGAGGGTGGCACTGTCCAATATGATTCTAAGGTATGAAAACTGTAGAGTGCCCAACAGGTGTGTGTGTGTGTGTGTGTGTGTATGTACAATAACTGTAGTTATCTAAGAATGAAAAAGATCTTACTTCTCTTTCAATTTACGTGTTATATTGCAAATGGCTATTAAGTTGTAAGTGGAACTTTTACATATTTCTTTTGGCACCCTGAAAAAAATTACTGAGAACCCAAGAGAGCTGTGAACCCAGAAAGTTTGGGAAACTTTGGTCAAAACCAGTCATGTCAATCCTGTTTCCTGCTTCCCCAGCTTCTTTGCATGTAGGGGTGAACATGATCCAATTCTGGCCTAAGAAATATGTTGCTGGGGGGCAGGCGAGCAGGGTTCTGAGAGAGCATTTGCTTCCCTGATACAGGGGAACAGTGCCAAAGACTGCTCGTTGTCCTTCCATAGTCTTCTTAGTCATAGAATTCTGTGAGTTTCAACTAAAGACTACACATTCCAGCCTCCTTTCCTACTACCTGACAACTTATTGAGCTCTGGCTGAAGGTACCCGAGCAGAAATGATGCATGAAAATTTTAGATCATATTCTTAAAAGGAATGAGTGTGCCCTCTGCTTCTTTCCCCTTTCTTGCTAAGGCCCAGAGAATTTAAATGATTAATCTCGAATATGCATAGATAATACCTGGAGAACTGAGATAAGAGGGTCAGGCCTCCTTATTTCTAATCTATTGCTCTTTCTATATACTACACTCATTGAAGTCTTGGAAATCTCTTTGCTACAATTTTAAATACTATATTTGATATGTTAATGCCATAAATTCTCTTTGATTTGATGCCATACTACTGATTGAAAATTATAATATAATGAATTTACATTGTTGTAATGCATATACCATAGCATTTGTAAAGAAACAAGATTTATTTAGTGGGTCAAATGAGTTTCTTAACCTACGCAGCTAATGACCAGACCCTAACACGTAGTAGGTTTCCTCTCCAAGATGCAGGTCATGTGAGACTTGTATAATTCCTATGACTAGGAACAGCAGAAAGCCAGTGTTTTAGCCATTGCTCTATGAATGCGGGTTTCTCTTAATCAGAGGTGGGACTATGAAAACGGATTGTCTCTTATGCTGTAAGATACAGGAAGTTCTTGGTTTACTTTACATAAAACGGCTCAAATAAACATAACATACAGAGACATAAAGACAAATGGACACTTATGGACAGACATGAATCATAAGATTAAAAAATAGCAAAAGAATTCATAAACAGATTAGCAAGGACTGAGAAATCACATCTGAGACAGTTGACTTGGTAACTAAGTCTCAGGAGTTTTATGAGAAAAATAGTTAGAGATTTCAAAACACAACACATTTTTATTTCTTTAAAAACACATAACAAAACTTCTATCATCGGCCATGTTCAGATTCACATCACGTTATAATAGTATTTAATTCTCTAAAATGTCAAAAGAATGGTTAAATCTCCAAAGAGATGACAATGACTGAGGATGTCTACAAGGCATACCTATGTACTTACTGCAAGCCATCTACAGGACTTCAAACAGGACTGCGTAGTGCTTGCAAAGCCATAGTCACTGAGCCACAGCTTTGTGTGATCCAGAGATCCTTGTGTTTCACAGCACTGTCTTGGATGGCTTCTCTGGCTATGTCAGCACGGTGAGCACCACATTCTTTCAGTAAATATACCACGGCTTCGTTGGAGTGATCGCTTTAGGAAGTACCTAGGAGAAAAATGAAAGGAAGATGATGATCACTAATATCTTATTACAATTATATTTTTAATATTATTTCTCATTAACTTTGTTTATATCGTGTGGACGATGTCTTCATGTAATCAAATTTTTTCAACATGAGGTTGAAAATCGACAAATGGTGAGTTTATCTAACATCTAACTGAAACAACAGGACATCCTGCCTGTATCTGTATACAGTAAACATATAAAGATAATACAAATGAGAGTCAATTAATTCAATGTAGGAGAAAGACAAAGGTGTGCTTGAAAGAGACTTTAAGTGAAAAGTATCTAATCTCATTTTTTAGGTTATAATAATATTAGTGATTCCTTCCTGAAAATGGCTTAGTGTACGTGTATTCATTGTCACGTGTGAAGCAATCCCATTGGAATGAAAAGAAGTTCAACCACGCTGGACTAACTGTCAGCTGGGGCTGGAAATCTGATCTGATCTTTTCTGCTCCCTCCTTTCTCCCTATTCTCCTTCCAATCCTGTGATTGGACCTAGACATGCTAACACTTCCTACATTTTGAAAGAGAGAGAACTCTAGAAAAGAGCTTCATTCATTAATTCCAGCAATAATTGGTCTGTAGCATGTAATTTGCTTTCTTGGTTTTCATGTCTGTCTTTATGCTTGCTAGCATGTCATGTACTCTGTGACATTTAGTATTTGCTAAATGACATACAGGATAAATTCATAAATAAAATAAAAAACATCCATTTAATGATCAAAGAAATAAGAATAACAATAAAGAGTAATTTACTGGTAAAAAAATGTACCCATATTATTAATAATAATATGGTTGTTAACCTGTAAGAAGTACCCAGAAAACTTGTAATTTAGTATAACAAATAAGACAATTATATAAACAACTATCAAACACGACAAGATATAGGAAGTGAGAAAGTATTACAAGGTTTAAAGAGAAATGAGATGTAGGACTCACTGATTACTCTTCCAGCTGGCTCATTCAACTCCCATCGCCAGTCTTTTCTTCAAACTCATCAGGGTCTCCGAGTATTCTGCTTCCTCCAGTCTCTCCCTATTTTTCTCTATTTTCTCTTCTTATTTCAGCTTCAATCCATCTTCAGTCCCATGGGCCATCGATCCCTCTCTTGTTAGTATCTCAATTTCCCCTGTCCCATCATTCAACTCATACCCTGTCTGGCTGCCCACACTGGCCTTCTCCAAGCTCCTCAAATGTTCCGTGTTCACTCCCACTTCAGGGCCTTTACATATGTTGTTCCCTCTGCCTAAAACACTCTTCCATGTCTCCCAATTCCCTTAATACCCTCCCAGTTCACCTAGCTAGCTTCTCTTCATTCTTCAGATCTCTGTCTAACCCTCCTATTAGGGAAGCCATTCTTGACTCCAGCCTAAGCACAGACCCCTGTAAAACACATGATACTAGGGTTATTAGTTATTAATTATAAATTCTGCTTTTGTGTTGGATTATAACCTCCATTAGAATTGGTATAGGTACCTATTCTATCCTAGTCATTGCTAAATCCCTAGCATGAGTTTATCACTTGATACATGTTAGGCATTTCATAGATATCTGCTCCATGAATGAATGCATGAAAAAAGAAAGAGACAGCACACATTCAGTTGGGATGATCAAGGAAGGATCTGTGGAGGAGGAGGCCCGTGAGACAGACTTTGAAATACGCATGCAATAATGACAGGCAGTGGGAATAGTTGGTGCTCAGGCTTGGAGACAAGTGAGCCAGTGGGTGCTCAGGAAAGAGTGGATGGTGCCCTTTGGCTACAGAGGACGGACCACGTGGAAGAGTAAGACACGATTAGGCTGCAAAGGAAGGTCAGTGCAATCTGGTGGAGGAAGGCCTGTTTTAAAAATCAATACTTAATTTTGGAGTTGATGGGGAGACAATGAAGGAGTATGGTTCACAGGCTAAATGAAAGGAGAAAGAAAGTGCATATAGGAAACTTGTTCTTGAACTTAATAGTGGCACACAGGCAAGAAATAATAAAAGCCTGAAAGGGACTGCCAACTTCAGGTAATAAGTAGAAAAAATATCAGTGATTGAAAGAATTATATGTTTAAGGTAGATTCTGTAGAGAAAGACCAAAATGTTTAACTAAAATATGTTGGGGAGACAAGGAAAAGAGATAAGCCAGCATGTCTCGTTGAGGTTTCCGCGGGAGTAACTGGAATGGTGGGATAATCTGGCTCTAAGGATAGTGAGGGGAAGGGAAATGATGAGTTTATTCTGTAATGCTGTTCAGCATTTTATCTAGAATACGATATGCTTGGAGTGAACGCTATAAATCAGTAGCTGAAGATTAATGCAGAACTTGAGCTCTAATGAGATTTTATATTTACATTTCTGGTAATTTCCCTTGTCTGTTCACAGACCTTTGTACCGTAAAAGATGGGATTATTGCATAAGAGAAAAAAAGATCAGTGTGATGCTTCCTAGTCCACTGCCCACTGATTAGATGGCTACATTAAACATTCTTTTAAGGTCCAATCCATCCTCCAAACCTTTAAGACACAGAGCTGACATCATTTTCTGCTCAAACCTTAACAACACAGTCAGAAAGTTCTTCACAATCTGGTTCTAAACTTAGCGACTAATCCCCATGCAATCTCAGCTCCAAATACATCAGACTATTAACTTTTTCATTAGCGAATACAACCAAAAGTCTTCCTGAAAAAGTAACCTCAAGGTTAAGGCTTGAAGATAGTAAGGGTGGATCAGATTAAAGGGGATAAACAGGGTTGGGAGGGAGAGAGTTCCACCCAGGAACGTGTAGAAACAGCACCACATGGGAAGAAGAGCCAGGCCAGCTGAAGAAAGCTCAGTAAGAGAAGATGGCAGGAGATGAGGCTGAAAGGCCGATAAGCAAAAGCCAGAAGCCAGAAAGCGGATTTTGTAAGGCACGTGGAACACAGGCCTTCCATTAGGGATATGGGAAGTCAGCAAAGGGTTTTAAGCAAGGATCACTCCACGCTCAGACCGGATCTGCATTGAGAAGGTTCACTCTGGATACCACTTGAAAATCATATTCGCACACATCTTACCATCGCTACTACTTCCCGACACGTGCCCTCTGCTGACTTCTACAGGTAAATGTGGAAACCTATTAAGGGATTTACCTAACAAAATTGTAGTTATTATACGTTCTCATCAGATTTTAAAATACAGTAATGAAAAACACAAAGGCTTCCCTCTTAAAGCCTTGAGGGGCATGTTAGTGTATTTTTTAAAACTTTAATAACAATAAGAAGCAAATTATTCTGGAGCACTCCATTTTAAACATGTCGCTTAATGCATGAAATGTGATATTACAGCACTATCGAACCACTCCATAATCTTTTTTAAAATGCACTTATTTAAATACAAACATATGATCGATGAATACAGAATTACATAATCACCAAGAGAAGTTACTAGAGTTTTCATAATGGTCTCTTAGCATTTCCTCTGCTGATATTGGCGCCAAAGAAATTAGGTTATAACTATTGTTTCTTTTTGTGGCTGAAGAGACATTTCCAAGGGCAGAATGAATGGAGTTCATTCAGAAGCCTTGCAAATGGGCTGTGGCCCCTTTTTTATGCATCATTGGCCAAGCAAGGGTATTTAGGATGAAACCAACCTTGAGTTTTTAACCAGTTGCAAGGTACTCACATTTTAAAGCAGCGCCACACTCTGGATTAACTCAAGCTTATCTGTCCTTCTATCACAATTTCTGCAGAAGAACATTAAGGATGCCAGACAGTCTCCTGCTCAAGGAAGGGAGCTAGATTTTTGTTGTTGTTGTTTTTTTTAAATAACAGGGTAAATCATATGTTACTTAAAACCTAAATTACAGAGGACACAGGAATTTCCCATACACTGAGCTAAAAACAATGACATGGAATAATAACATTTGAGGGGGAAAAAGAGAGATAACAAGCTTAATGGAGAAAGCAAGTCCCTATGGAGGGAAAATAATGAAAAAGTCATGCATAGTTTAATAAATCTAATCTTTTATTGTTGTTACAGTTGTACGTGAGTACATGGTAATTAAAGGACAGAGTTTAATGGACTTTTTTTAACTGTTTTTTTTTTTTTAAAGGCACAACATTTGCGAGAAAAAAGAAGTTGTAACCCACTTCCTCCACACCCTCTTGATACTTAACATTGATACTTTGTGTGGTCTTTTGATCTTTGACTTATGCAGTATCCTGTCTCAGTATGACTGCACTATTAAGAACCAAGCAACCATCGCAGGGTGTGGCGGTGCACATCCGTAGTCCCAGTTACCTGAGCAGCCAGTGCGGGAGGATCTCTTGAGCCCAGGAGTCCGGCCTGGGCAACATAGCAAGACCCCGTCTCTGAAAAAAAAAACAAAAACAAAGAAGAAACACCTCCCACACAAAATGAATTAAATAACTGTCATCAGCAATACATTATCAAACTGAAGGTCCCATTTTTTTGGTTAAATTGTTAACTCACTCCTCTTTCTTTTTCTTTTTTTTTAAACCACAGAACAACTCCTGACAGGGCCAAATTCATAGCTGGTAAAGTAAGAGAAGTAAACTGTAATCTAATGCTACGGCTTCAGAACAATATAGTCAAAAGATTTTAATGTGAAAGGAATGGAATTTCAAATTATTTGACTCTCAAATTCAATATTTAAAGGTTCACTAGTATTTTTCCCTACCTTAGCAAGGGAACAAATATATTCCGAGATTGGCCCAGAAGTGTGTCTCTTCTTCTCAAAGTAATTTGCAGGTTGGACTGCAAAAGAGACACAATAACCCTGTGAAAAGAGAGTGCAAAGGGACAAGTTACGGGCATCTGCTGACGTTTCCACCTGTGTTTCTGCCCACACTGACGCAGGCCGAACAGCTCAGAGCCCAGCGGACGGCAGAGGAACCCGTGTCCTCTGCACTTGGCTCACCAGCAGGGCGTTGTATACATTTGAAGCACTGATAGAAGCTCTTCTTCATGGAGGTATTAAGGATTAAAGAAAAATCTGAGAATGAATCATTCTGGAGGTAACAACACAACTGTCTATTGAAAGCATCTCTGACAGAAGTTCTGCTAAAAGTGAGGACAGCTCCTCTTTTTCCACATGCTTCTCCAGGGCTAAAAGCTGCAGAGAGATAATTGCTAATTAAAATCTTCATGTTTTCATTAAACAAGTATTTTTAAATTTATTATGTATCTAGAGCTGTATTTTTATTGTGTAAGTATTGTGTAATTACTGTACATGTATTCTAAGCATTTTATTATGTAATAATATGTAGTTACAGTGGAAATAGTAGTTTTTACCTCCCTGGATTGTGGAGAGTATCTACCTCACAGGGTTGTGAGAAAATAAAGAAAAAGTGCTCATAAACCATAATCCTGGTGCATTGCAGTTGCTCAGTAAATGCTCGTTCTTATCACTGCTGTGTAGATGCTGCCCATGTAAAGCTTTATTTTCTGCTCCAGATAGAAATCACCTTTAATGGAGATACCAGGGCTAAATGGTAACTCAGATTTGAGTAGAATCTTGAAAAAAAGAAAAAATTTTGATCCAGAGGGATGTATAAGGTTTTGAATCACCCTAAAACTTAGATTTCTTATAGGCAGCTTAATTCCTGAAGTTTGTGAAAAGACTTGTCCTTTCGAGAATTTAGGCTTCGATGTTGAATTAGGGAATTTGGATTTTGGTCCCATGACTTATTCTCTCTATACCTTAGTTCTCTTGTGTGTAAAATGGGACTAATATTTCTACCTACACCTCTGAGTTTGTGTAAGGATTAAATAAGGCAATATATATAAATGCTTAAAACAGTGCTTAGTACTTAGTAAGTGCTAAACATATCTTAAATCAGCACCATCATCATTATCACCAAATGGCAGAATTAGTAAATGGGATGTGTGTCTCATTGCCTGAGATTATCTTTGATTTTCTGTACTCTTTGATGTCTAAGATAATTTTGATTCCAATTATTCTATAGCTAAATATTCCAAAACATGAGGCAATTACTATCCTTCCTGTTTATAAATTGGAAGGATATCTTAAAGCACCATAGTCACAAGGAAAATGATCACACACTCCTCAATAAAAGGAAGAGAAACCACTAGGAAATGAAGCCACTTGGTCCATTTCTTAGGAAATGTGTGGCCACTCTTACCTCTCATGTTTGCTTCCCTCTCTCAGCTCGGTTTCCTCTGCTTCCCCACTGTGGCCCCTAGTCTTAGTCTACATGACCTTTAAGCTAAAAGTCACTCATACCCTTTGTTTGTTTGCTTGTTTTTCAGTCTCTAAATTCACCTTCCTGAAAGAGAATCTTGGCGGCTCGGTTCACCCTCAGACAGATCACTGTGATAACACTTTCTTTGGTCCACCACCACTCTCCCTGCATCTTCTTAATTCTAATTTCTGATTTAAAGGAGAAGAAGAACCTGTTTCCTAATCACGGAGACCCTTGAATCAAGTTGGCTTAAACAGATTATTAGGAATTCGATTCTTGATTGGAGGTGTCTTGGGGTGCTCTGGGTCAAGGGTTCACGAGCTCTCAGTGCTCTAGTCTTAAGAATTGTCCTGGTTTCTAACCTCCCTGAAGCTTGCTCGTTCACTGATACCTTCGATTCTGAGCTCCTCTAATAATACTTCTGTTTAAAGACGGTTTCTGTTGCCTAAGGACTTTTCTGCTTCTTGTAACCTGAAGTCCCTAAGTGGCTGAGCTCCCTTCGGGGAATTTAATCAGCTGTGGCCAACTATGGATTTCAGCAAGACAAATTAATCTAGAGGAGATGTGAAGTATAGTAAGTATTTGATATATCTATAACAAGGAGAAATGGTGATTGTAAAAAAAGAGTCAGACTCATGTCTATATCTACCATAGTTCTAGCAGGATATAACACACTCCATTTAATGAAATTAGATTTAAATCAATAGGCATTGCAATTAGGCATTCCCTTATATAAGCCTTCAAAGAGTATTTAGATGAATAAGGCTAAAATTGTACTTTCATGTAATGTCCAGTCTAGGGGGAAGAATACATGTGCACATATAATTGTAATATAAGGCGAGGTATGACAAGTACTATGATAAGATAAAATAAGAACACAGAATAAGGAACAATTAATTTCGGCTATGAAATTAGCCAAACAGGTCAGCCTGTTTAGAAACTCAAATATCATGCTGCAAGCCACACATATGGAGGAGAGAAGGATCCCTTTTCAGGAGATGTGGCCTTTTGAGGTCTTAAGTAACATACACGGAAAGACTCTTCAGGCTTGTAGGCACTTGGGAGATAATTGCTTTCTCACCTTTTTTTTTTTTACCTCATTTAATTACAGATCTAAGTAAAGGTCTATAGTGGCAAAACTCCTTTCTCACCCATTTACTGGGCTGGTAGGAAGTATCCCTAATCAGTGCCTCATTTTCCCACCAAAGCTTTTCTCCATTCCTAAATTATTTCAACAAGGAGAAAATCTGGATTAATGGTCCTCACACCTTTGGGGGGGGAGGAAAATATGTCACTTTTCTCAGTCTTGAATCTGGTGACTCAGCACAAATTCTAGCCTGGAGTGTCTCCCCCAACCAGACTGACTATCCCTTGCATGAACAATGACCCACAGACACCAGTGTAACCCCTGCTTCCTCATCTCCTGCACTGAGATTCTGCCCTGGATGTAGCTCCTTTTGCCTGAGAACTGGGTATCCTAATTCTTGACAGTCTTCTCTGATTATGACAGGGGAGTCTGGACCATGTTTTTCAAACCCTAGTTCAATGAGCAATTTTTTCAGAGCCCTACTGATATGCTCTTTACTCTGGAGAAGGTGTTGGCAAACTTTTTCCTTGAAGGGCCAGATAGTAAATATTGTAGTCTTGAGGGCCAGAGAGTCTGTGTCATAAGTAAGCTGGCATTGTAAATGCTAAAGCAGCCATAGATGACACTTAAACGAATGAGTGGAGCTATGTTCTAATAAAACTGTATTCACATAGAGAAATGGAATTAAACTAAAAACCCCCTGCGCAGCAAAGGAATCAACAGAGTAAAGAGACAGCCTGTTGAATGGGTGAAAATCTTTTCAAACTACTCATCTGCCAAGGGACTAATATCTGGAGTATACAAGGATCTCAAACAACTCAACCATTAAAAAAAAAAATAATCCCATTAAAAAGTGGGCAAAGGACATGAATAGTCATTTCTCAAAAGAAATACAAATGGCCAACAAGTATATTAAAAAAATGATCAACATCACTAATCATCAGGAAAATGAAAATCGAAACCACAATGAAATACTGTCTTACTCCAGTCAAAACAGCCATTATTAAAAAGATGAAAAAATAACAGATGCTGGCAAGGATGCAGAGAGAAGGAAATTCTTATATAATGGTGGGGGGAATGCAAATTAGTACAGCCACTATGGAAAACAGTATGGAGATTTCTCAAAAAAGTTAAAAACAGAACTACCAAACAATCCAGCAATCCCACTAATGAGAGTTTATCCAAAGGAAAAGAAATCAGTACATGAAAGGAATATCTGCACTCCCGTGCTCGCTGCAGCATTATTCACAACAGCAAAGATATGGAATCAGCCTAGGTGTCCATCAGTGGATGAATGGACAAAGAAAATGTGGCATATATACGCAATGAAACACTATTTGACCACAAAAAAAAGAATGAAATCATGTCATTTGCAGCAACATATATAGAACCAGAGATTATTACATTAAGTAAAATAAGCCAGGCACAAAAAGACAAATATCACATATTCTTACTCTTATATGGGAGCTAAAAAAGTTGATCTCATGGATGTAGAGAGTAGAATGATACTTACCAGAGGCTGGGAAGGGTGTGGGGGAGCACGGGAGGATGAAGAAAGGTAGGTTAATGAGTACTCACACACAATTAGGTAAAAGGAAAAATGTTCAATGGCAGAGTAGGATGACTTAACAACAGTGTGTTGTATGTTTCAAGATAGCTAGAAGAGAGGACTTGAAATGTTCCTAACACATAGAAATGATAAATACTTGAGGGGATGGACACCCTGAATACCCTGACTTGATCATTACACATTCGATGCATATAACAAAATATCACATGTACGTGATATATATATACACACACAAATATCATATATCAATAAAAAATAAAAACTTTATTTATAAAAGAGGCAACGAATTGGCCCCCGAGTGTGGCTTGCAGACTCCCTGCTCTTGCACACCATTCCCCATGTATTCAAGGTTATTTACTGGGCAGGCGCGGTGGCTCACGCCTGTAATTCTAGCAGTCTGGGAGACTGAGGCAGCAGGATTGTTTGAGTTCAGGAGTTTGAGACCAGCCTGAGCAAGAGCGAGACTCCATCTCCACTAAAAATAGAAAAACAGCCAGGTGCTGTGGCATGTGCCTATAGTCCCAGCTACTCAGGAAGCTGAGGAAAGAGGATGGCTTGAGCCCAGGAGTTTGAGGTTGCAGTGAGCTATGATGACGCCATGGCACTCTACCCGGGGTGACACAGCAGGATTCTGTTTCCAAAAAAAAAAAAAAAGATTACTTATTAACATGATCCATCTGAGAGATAGCTCACCTCAATCTTTCTCAGTCTCCCCTTTATTTGCAAAGTTATAGGACTGCTCACTCCACAGTTACAACATCTAAGATGTCCATGCACCTTACTTCAGTTGCGAGCAGACTCCAGGGCAACAACACTTTGTGTATCCTATCATTCCATCTAGAGTCAAAATATAAAAAGAGAAGCCAGAAGGGGGGGAGTCTATATAGTTACTAGCAGTTAAAAAATAAATAAACAGCAAATAACTTGGAAAGCCTAAAAGAAGTAACTGTGTTCTTGCTTCTGGAACAAGAAAACGGGAGAAAAGTTATGAGACAACATCTGTTATATTCTTCAGGGAGCAGAGATACCTTGGTCAAAAGTAAAGAAAACTGAGTGGGTAACTATCTAGAAGATGAAAAGAAAACTGAGGCTCATAAAAGTTAAGCGAGAGTTCCACATAGGTATGTTATGAAATTCCTACTCATTATATCAACCTTGAAGGTGATGTGTCATGACATCCGAAATTGGAAATCTAAATATATTTTCTCGGTAAAGTTGCTAAATAGAGTAATTTTTTAATACAATGGGTTTAACAGGATTTTGTAACTGGCCCCAAAATATACATGTATATGAGTAATAATAATAATAACTTGCATGTATTTAAGTGACAGTGTAGTGCACATTTTTCTGATTTTGCCATCAATATTCATTCCTCTTTCTTTCAGTAGCACTACCTACATTTTTCTTTGGGGGAACCATGCTTCCTGTACCTTCTGTTCTTATGTTTTGGATTGAGCTGAAACCATCCCTGATTCCAGGGTGAGTATATGACCTAGGTTTAGACAATCAAAATACTGAACCCCCCTGGACTTTCAGGGGTAGAAATATGTAAAAGTTGGTCTAATCAAAGTGAGGCCAAGACTTTTGTAGATATTTTGTGGGAGAGTTGCTCTTTTTTTATGTTAGATTTGAAACTGGTAAGATGTAAATTTAGAGTTTCTAGAGGTCATCATTAGGAAAAGAAAAAACTTATTTGAGAATAAAGTAGATATTAAGAAAAGCAGGCCAGGCACAGTGGCTCATGCCTGTAATCCCAGCACTTTGGGAGGATGAGGCAGGGGTACAGGCTGAGGCCAGGAGTTTGAGATCACCCCAACTCTACAAAAGATAAGAAAAATTAGCCAGGTGTGGAGACGCCACCCTGTAGTACCAGCTACTCAAGAGGCTGAGGCAGGAAGATCACCTCAGCCCAGACGTTCCAG
Source organism: Avahi laniger (assembly GCA_963575035.1). Taxonomy (NCBI): domain Eukaryota; kingdom Metazoa; phylum Chordata; class Mammalia; order Primates; family Indriidae; genus Avahi; species Avahi laniger. The sequence continues at coordinate 19,299 of CAUYSK010039703.1, read as the reverse complement.
GTTGCAGTGAACTGTGATGGTGCCATGCACTCCAGCTTGGGTGACAGAGGGAGACCACTGTCCCTTAGAAAACAAACATCAAAGCAGGCCGGAGGGCTGGAGAAATGCAGAGAGATCAAGTCCTGAGAATATTGTTTGAGTCTTTAATATTTTAGTAATGAGTTATTTGTTTAGCCAGTTTTCTTTTCCTATCCCTCTTTCCTTACCGTCCCTCCTCTTCCCTCCCTCCTTCCCTTCGTTCCTTCCTCCCTCCCTTCCTTCCTTTTTATGCCTGCAACTGAGAGTTCTAGAAGAAAATAAAATAATACAACTTATTTCATGTTAGCCAGTATACACAGTTTTCCTTTAACTTCCAAAACAATCTTATGGGTGGGTATAATTACTCTCATTTTCAGAAGGTGAACTAAGGAATTGCATAGTATGCCTGCGGTCATGTAGCCAACATGCCTCAAAGCTGCCACTCAGCTCACACCAGTACGACTCCAGAGCTGGTGATGCTCGCTGTGCTCCCTGCTCCGCGGTAAAAAGGCTTCTAAGGGAACCAAGCCTCGAGCGCTCAACGATTCATATCTGCTTACAGTTTAGGGGCCATCTCTATACTAGAGGCATAATGTGATGATAACAGATTTGCTCTGGTCAGTGATGTGAAAATAAATTATTTACTTTTGAAAATATAGTGACGCCTTGACCAGACCACAGGTGCCTTTTGGAATATTGGTGAAATGGCTGTTATAGAAAAGCCATTTATAAAAGATATTTTTTAAAGCAAATTGCATTTTCCATTTCTTGCCTAATGTCAGGAATATGTTCTAAGAGAAATCTTTTGTACTCGTTCATTCTGCAGCAGACATTTAGAGACATTTAGACATTTACAGCATTCCAGGCACTAGGTCTGGTAACGGAGAATTATACTGAGCTGCCTACAATAAAACTCTGGTTTTGGAGGCCATCTTAATTTGAAGGGCCACCTTTTGTTCCCAGTATCTGAAGTAATTATATCCTGAAAGCTCCAGCAATGTGAAACTTTCCCCTACATGTGAGATTTCACAGGGAACTATGTTTTTAAACAAAGGCATAAGAGCCCGAGAGGCAGTACGGAATGGTGATTAACAGGGCTGGTGTTGGAGTTCAAGTCCCACCTCAGCTGCATGGCTTTGAACGAGTTATTTAACCTCCCTGTGTTTCATCTTCCTCATCTGTAAAATGGGGACGATATTATTATTTCTTTCAATCCTCCCTTAAGTTTCTCCATAAAATGAACTAGCGACTTACTATCTACATTTTAAAGTTTGAATATTTATAGATTAGATTTTTCATAGAATATGATTCACTTATTTCTCTTATCTCTCTCATACACTTTCTCACACATGCAGGCAAATATGCTACATAAATTAGCTCCAAAAATGAGCAAGTTGTAGTACATGCCCAGCATTGTAATATAAGTTAAATGATATTTTATTAGAGAGCAACCAATAATCATTACCACATAAAATGAATAAGAAAATATATCAAGAAAATTTTCATTATAAAAGTGTGTTTTTTAAAAATACCTCCCTTCCCCAATTTTCTATTAAATTTGATTTAGCCATATGGTTTACAGAAGTTGTATTAACAAAAACTGAAACCAATTATCTTGAGCCATTTAAAGTATGGTAATTTTAGAACAGTGATATGATTATCACTTAAACAATGTTATGTGTATGCACATATCTGTCTTTCTATCTAATTCAGAGGCAGAAGGACAGACTGAGGCAATAGGGAAATTTCTCCAGTTATTTTTGAAATCAGAGGAATTTCCCTTTACCCTTTTCATCATAATAGATTAGAAGAGAGCATTGGAATCTATTTCAAACAAATCAAAACTCTCCCAGTGTTTTTGGAATGCAAAGACCAAAATGTCTAAATTGTCATCCTAGAGCAGCAGATAATTTAGATAAGAAAAACACATTTCTTTTAGTGCCCAGACAATACTGAATATACTGCACAATGGAGCCATGTGATATAATGGTTAAGAACAAGAAGACTGGCGCAAGACAAGCCCAGATTCAGATCCATGTTCTGGAACTCACTGTCTAACTCTTGATGAGGTTCTTAGACCAAATGTATTACTATATGTAAAGTACTTAGCATGGTTTCCGGCGTTTGGTAAGCACTCAATATATAAAACAATGCTAGAGCTGCAAAATAAAAAATATTCGTAGAAAAGACTTCACTGATAAAATATGAAAAGCAAAAGCTTTCAATATTCCCCTCAAAGCTTCTTTACTATTAATAGTAACACACAAAAAACCATAAAACTCAGCTTCCTAATACAGTTTTACGAATTAAGAGCTGAATCACTTTGTCATGTAAAAAGGACTAGATAAATGCCAGGGAAATGCTATCCCTCTGGAGATTAATTATTTTTAATTATTATTATTAATAATAATAATTAATAATTAATTATTTACTGTTTGACTAAATTGTCCCAATACACAAATAGTTCAAATGTGATATAAATGGCATGTTTTATGTTGCTCCATACTTGATTTTAAATGAATCATAATGCTTAGTTAAAGGATTTGGGATTATTTGTTACTTTTTAAGGCTTTTATGTACTTGATAGTAAACTGAACACTTAAGTTAGCTTCAGTTACACAATTATAAGATCTTTTTCATCACACAATTATTCTTTTACAATTGAATGTGCTCATACAAATGTTCAGAGTGTGGACAGCTGTCCAAACAATAAGAACTCTATGTATCAGGACAGGTGCTGTTATTATCCCCCAAATCCACAACACAAGTGTTGGTTTATAAAAGATTTGGAAGAAAAAGACTTAAACATAAAACAATAAATAAGTAAATATCCCAGCAATAAAACAAAGCAACAAATTTGAATCCATTCCTTGCACAAGAATTAACTCTTCAATGAAAAGTTTAAAGAAAATTATAGGAGGTTGTCCACTGCTTTGGAGGTATTTTGATGCCACATAATAATTGCTAATTTTGGATATTTATCACAGCTACCTAGAAAGCTCAAGTCAGTACTTCAAAGTGTTACTAAGGATCACCTAGCACGATTCCAAAACCTGAAGAATCAATTTAATTTACAAATTGTTAGACTATGAGTTACTTCAAGGCACAGACCACCTTACTCCCCACGGTTTATTGGCACCTTGCACAAATTATGCACTGAATATTTGAGGGAACATGACAGACTGAAAACTTAGACCTATTGGAAGAGAGGCCATACTATAGACACATTGTACCATCCCATTGGCTTAAAATTAATAGGGAAATGATCAAAAGCAGTGGTTCTCAATTGGGGGTGATTTTACTTCCAAGGAGTTATTTGATAACTATCTGAAGTGATTTTTGGCTGTCAGAATCATGAGAGTGCTGTTATCTAGTGGGTAGAGGCCAGGGATGCAGTCAAACATCCTATAAAACACAGGACAGCCCCTACAACAAAGAATTATCCAGCCCAAAATGTCAGTAGTGTGAGGTTGAGAAACCCTGATCTAAAAGTTAATTGAATATTCATGATGGCATCAGACGGTCAGCCAGAGCAGAACTCACTAAAACACTCACTAAAAGGTTTCATTATAAGATTCAGGACTCATCTTCTGAAAAATAAAAGCTGCTGGAATGGAAATGTGGAATAGAATGAAAAGATTTCTATTTGTCTCAGCTAATAGACAATTTTTCTTACGTCTTTGCATTTATCACATGTGGTATTTAGAAACAATGTGGGAACGTAAGTGTTACAGTGGTATGCTAACACATAGGAGTCTCATCTCACCTGAAAAATGAATTGACTTTCATTAGTGAAACATTTAAAGAGTGACACATTTAAACATTTAAATAAGGAAAGGATAGATTTGTCTTTAATAGGGAAAAGAATACTGAGAGAGGAAAAGTAAAGGTGATAATGATAAAGATCATTAACGTCTTTTGTGTGTTTTCAGTATACCAGGTACTTTGCTAAACACCTGACTTGTGTTCTCATTTAACTGATAAGATCTATCAATTTCAGAAATTAAGTGTTCCAGAAAGAGTATGATTCATTCATTTACATAAAAACTGTATTATAATTTCTCTTCTACATGTCCCTCTCCTCCACGACTGAGACTTTCTGGAAGGCAGGGTCTCTTCGTCTTATTCGTCAACAGGACTTTCTACTATACCACCCGCTAGGCCATTCATTACAGGTTTATTAGGTGAATAAGGGTAACACTGTCCAAAACCCACAAATCTAGGGAATCTATCTGAAACCCTGTGAATTCTGAGGTGAAGAGAGATTGTTACAAGTCTATGCTATGAGCTCTTCCATGAGCAAGGTATCTCATTTATCTTTGTACTCACAGTTACTAGTGAAGAGTCTAGCACATAGCAGGCACTTAATTAGAATATTTTAAATTGAATTTATCCTGAGACTGTAACGATTTTCAAAAGTTTTTCCAAGACAGGGAAATGTGATCCTCTCCTTTACATGGATCTTGACTCAACAAATGCAGTTATTCCTTTTTTTCACGTGTCCTTGTTTATAGTTCTTGTGTAGTTCCCACTCTTTACGCGCTCAGCTCTTATAATAACAATTGATGGCACTCAAACAGGGTCGAAGGGGGGAGATATTTCACTTGGGCAATTTTTTCATTCAGCTATAAATGTGTCAGTTTGAGATGCAGAGTGGGTTATGTAAGTAAAGACAAATACTCCTCTCTAAGTCTAACACAGAGGTCTACAGCTGCCCCGTTGGATTGCTGCCTTATCTGGGGAGCCATCCTGCGGTGCTGCAGTGGATACTGTCGAAAAGGAGGAAGAAAAGAAGTAGAAACAAGATAAATGTGCTAAGGCAGGAACTGCATTCCAGTTTGGGGCATATTATTCAGATACCACCATCAATCAATCCTCCTGATGTTTTATCAAAGAAGACAAGAATTACAGCTCTTCTCTTTTTTAGCCATTGAAAAAAGATCTCACTAAACCTCAAATATTAAGCATATCGGCATAACGACAGCAAATATAAAGTATTTGCTTGCTGTTCTTTTGATTCAGAAAAGATTATTTTGTTCCTTCTCTTCATGAACTAATAATATCTATGAAATACTCTCATATATATATGCATATCTATCATACGCCATTCTGAGAAAGTTACATAGAGGTCTCTGCCCTCTGAGCTTGTTTGTTCTGCAGGGAATGAGGGAGAGTAGATCAAAGGTCATAGCCCCTCCCTCTCAAATGTCATAATCACATGTATAATTAGTGTAACTTGACAATAGCATAGATCTGACCAAACCGAATGGTAAATATATGCCTTCAGAGTATGGAATGGGTGAATAAACATAAAATATCACGCTCCCAGTTCTTTCAGCACAAATGATTTCTGAATTTATTGATTCTAAGATGAGGGGAAAAAGTCTCTTAGATAAGCTCTGATCACTTAGGGTCAGCGTCCAACAGCAGATCCCTTCTCGGTGCGCTCCCTAACGGGGCAGGAGACCGCAGAGCAGACAGCCAGAGAGCGGCAACACATGCAGAACACTTGCAACCCTTCTTGTTTTCTTATTTTTCCTGTTTTCATTGGCAGAATTTTCCCTGCGCAAAGCAGAGCAAAGCAAATGAAGGCAGCTGCCCAAAGTGGAGGAAGTTCAAAGACCAGAGAAGAAAGAGAAAGGAGGCAGGGGTGAAATGAGGAAAACAACTGAGGACAACAAGAAGACTCTTGGCAACTCTGCCTAGTACCAAAGTCTAAAGCAGAAAACATGCTCGAGGACAGATGGAACGATGGCTGCCATGGGCAAAGCGATGCTCCACCGTGCTGTCGAGTGACTTCACAACTGTCATATTCTTACACAGACTCGAAAACATGTAACACTCCCTGGGCGAGAAATGCTTCTAAATATTTTCCTCTGAATTTATGATGGTCACTTTTTTGGTTTCTGTCATATATTCATTCATGTTTCTGAATCATGCTACAGATGAATATCTATTAATATTTGAAATTACTGTATCAGTTTCCTTTAGTATCATTACTTAAAGGTTATCAAGAAAACATATGAATGGTTATTTTGGAATCTAACTTCAATAGGTACATTTAGAGGAAATAGTGCATATCTAGCATTTATTTTTTAACTACAAGATTTAGTACATCATGAGATATTAAAATTTCATCTTGAAATTCTTTTAACAAGAGTATAGTTAAAACATGTATTACAATTAATCACTTTCTTTTGAGGGAGAAATTAAAAGAAGTACATAAATACAATTTATGGGACCTTTCAGAATGTATTTTAAAAATGGATTTAAAATATATATAAATACCCTACTGTATTTTAGGATTTTTAGAAATAGTTTATGCAGAATAACTTACTTATAATTCAACGCTAATATATGAATTTTGGATTGTTGGGATTCCAAAACAGATTGAAAAACTCCATGGAGTGCAGATTCTGGAAGGCACCTTGTCTGAATATATTTGCAAGTTCAAGTACCTACATTGTTAGCACAAAGACTTTTCCTTTAGCCTAGCTTCTTTAAAAAATATATTTATAAGCAAGAATAACTGTGAAATAGGACCTAAAAATGTTTACTGTATGTAGAAACTTCATAAACATAACTGTAGAACAGTAAACAATTTTGCAGACTGTGGCCAAATCCAGAAGCCTTTTCTTTCAGTCAACGCTTTCCCACCGTGAGAACTATTTCTCATTAACAACCAAATTGTTTTCAGATGCTGTGCTATAAGGGGTTTCCTTAGAAACCATTTGGTAAAAGACTGTGGCTTTCTTCCATAGAAATCTCAAGCAGTGAAAAGGCAGATTTTCTGGCATAAATCAAACCCAATTTCTAGGGTTCACTAAACCCTTTCTCCTCAAAATAATGTTTTGTGACTTGATCTTAGCAGTTAATAGTACACGCAGGAGAGCTGGTGTGAACCAGTTTTAAATGAATTTTATTCCATTTCTTTTGTCATTCAATTGAAATCACTTCCAGGGCTTGTTATACCTTGATGAAGGCTTAACTGCACAAATAATCGACAAAATAATGCATTTTACTATGTGGCAAAATCTGTAATTTTATTTCCTACCAAGTGTGCTCAAGTGAATTAATCTTTGTATTGTTAGAACAATGTTATCTGTTCTGATTTCAAGGTTTTTCTTGCTTGTAAATAAACTAATTAAAATAAGTTGGGACAACGAAGAAGTTTCTGTGCTAAAAATGTAGATATTTCAACTGGCTAATATATACAAACACATACCAATAATATTGTAGGAAATTTCTCGAGGCATACAGCTTCATACGAAATACACCAAAAAGAGGCATATGTACCAAAAATTATGTCTTTATTGTGGCCCTGATAGAGTATGTTAAATGGAAATCTAAAATTATTACTAGGTTGGAATCAAGCATTTCCACATCTTTATATCTTTTGCATGCATTGTTCTCTTTGCCAGCAATGTGCTCCTGCCTCCCAAATAAATCTTATTCCTCCTTCGGGCTCTGTCAACCACCTGCGCATTCACTCATTCATTCATTTATTCAATAAATTTTTACTGAGCACTATTTGCCAGATTCTATGCTAGATGCCAGGGTGAACAAAATAGACATCCTTTTCTCATGGAGCTAATGGTCAAAAGTGAATCCTTCCTTCTTCCCTGACTTCCTCAAAGATAATCATTTCATTCTTGGTATGACCGTCATTCATCAGTTTAACAAGTATCTAATGAGCACCTATCATGTAGGATGCACTTGCCATATCATCTTGCTATTATTTACTTACAAATCTGCTTCCCCTATTTGACTATAAGCTCTTTGAGGAAAGAGCCTTTATGTATTCCCAGTACCTAGCAGAATTCCACGGGATATGGTAAATACAAAGTAAATGGTGAATAAATGATTGAAGTAAAATTAATATTCCAGCAAATAGAACAGATTTTCTGCTATTTGAAAACTATCAATAGTGCACCATAGGTTTACAAAATCATCCCTGCTTCACTAAAACCTTCTGGCAAACATTTTAGAGATGTGAAAGATGGAAACCTGAGAAACGGTCGAGCTGTTCGTATTACGAGGCAAATCTTTCCCAAGATAGAATTAATAAGCTTATAGGATGATCCATCTAAATTCAAAAAAAATCCAAAGTAGAAATTAGTCTTAATTGGTTAAGACAGGTGTTATAGCAATTTGATTTGGGGATATTCGAATTAAAAAATACAACCCTCTGCTCCAAAGGCATCTCCCCGGGAGTGAATGGCCCAAATCTCTACTGCAACTTGTAAACTCTGTAAGATCTGCCACCCTGTCCCACCTCCCTGACTTCATCTCTTGCCGCTCTCCCCCTGCTCCTACATATTAATGTTCTTGCTATTTCTTGAATACGCCCAGTAATTCAGCCTCAGGACCTTGGCACTTGCTGTTCCCTCTGCCTGGACAGCTGTTCCTCAGATACTTTGAAGGCTGACTCTCTCATTTCCTCACTTCTTTCAGGTCTCTGCTCAAATGTCAGTTTTCTAGTGAGACCCTCCTCGACACCATGTCTCAAGCAGCAGACCTGCTCCCTTCACTCTGGGTCGCTCCTTAACCCACTTAGCCTGCTTTAATTTCTTCACAGTACTTCTCACCATCTGACATACTATGCATTTACTATTTTTTTGTCTGTCTCCCCTACCGGAATCTAAATTCTATAAGGCTAGGTATTTTGTGAATTCTACAAGCTAGGGATTTTGTAAACTCTACAAGGCTAATATTTTGACAATATTTCTAGTGATTAAAAATGTGTCTTACACATAGATAAATATTTGCATAGTGAATGGATTTGACCAATCTATCAATAACTGTGTATTCAGTATTAACTCTCTATATTGTACCGTGCTAACACTGAAGACTACAAATCTGATACTAGGAACCCCCTGAATTTGTGCATTCAGAATTTACTCTTTTGGTATCTGATCTGCACCCTGATACTGATTTAGAAACCTGAATCTACCCAGTAAAACTGTATTGCTGCATTTTTTTGTGTGTCTCAAAATCATCTTGTTTCAAAATCATTGTACTAGAAAAAGTATTTCTGTGAAGAACAACAGATTTCTAAGCACTTAGCAGTCTATATGAAAATGGGGATAGAAGTAGGGACATGATTCCTCCCACAAGACAGGTTTATTCTACTGGGGAACCTTAAAGTGAAAGTACCATTTCTTCTATAGAGAAATTCTCACGAGAAAGTCTCAAGCATAGCTAATTAGTTCCAAGTGGGAAGAAAAGAGCTTTAAATTAAGAAACTCATTTTATTGACTATTAAGGGAAATTTTCATTTTATAAAACCAAGTATGGAAATAAATCAGTGGTTATAATGTGTTTAGTCAAAGTCATCAAATGCATAAGGTTGTCAAGAAAAAGAATATTAAAAATTTCCAAGACATTTAAGATTCATTAAAAAATATCAATTATACAAAAGTTCTAAATAAACACATCCAGTCATCTCCTTTCCCTATTTCTGATAATTATCTGATGCATCTCAAAATTTCCTGTGAAATATTAATGTATTAAGTTGGAAATAACCAATTATCTGCTTTGGGTTTATACCAGATATTATCTTATCCTAGGTTCTCATAGAAATGTAATAAAAAGCACCAAGGGCTTACTTAAATTTATGATAAAAATAAAATCGAGAATATTCTATTAATTAATTAATTAATTTTCCTAGTTATTAAGCTGATCTTACCTCTTATAGCCAGTTACTACCTTAATTTTACTTATTTTTCCAAAATTTTTTCATAGTATTTAACCCTCTCCCCCATACACAAATATACACATACATGTGTACTCGCATTCACAGAAAAAGGATCCTGGTCAAAACCTACTTTCAGTTTACCTATGACATCACATAAACCTTTCACTCCAACCATCTGGCTTTCTTTCCTGGCCTCTAAATTTTTTTAAGCAGCAAGGTGTTTTCATTTGCAAGCTGGTATTGCTTTTTAGTTTGTAACTTGCTTGGCATTCTCTCTCAGTACTACATTTCAGGAATTCAGCTATAATATGTATGATATCTTGGACCCTCAAAATACTGAGAAGAGAGCTAGGCATAGTGGTGTGTGCCTATAATCCCAGCTACTCAGGAGGCTGAGGCAGGAGGATCACTGGAACTCAGGAGTTCCAGACTAGCCTGGGCAATATAGTGAGACTCTGTCTCCAAAATATAAAAAAAAATTGAGAAGACTGTCAAACTTTGGATTAGGTTAAGCTGCCAGATACATTGAGACTTCAGAAACAAGGGCTAGGGGATAGGTCTGGACCAGGCTGGTGGTAGGATGACCGGTACATCCTGCTTCACCTGGGATTTTCCCAGTCTGGGCACTGAAAATCCAATGGCTCAGAAATCCCTGTAGTCCTGGGCAACAGGAGACAGTGATCTCGTAAGTAAGAGGTTGAAGGAAACTGAAATGACAGTACCTTGATATTTTAGGGTTGTCCAGTGAAGCACTTTGAAAAGAATGGTAAGTGTAGATGTGGTTCTGAGAAGAGTCAAGGAGGGCCAATGGAGTCTAATTCAGCTGGCGAGGCAGGACGGCAATGCCGCCAGACAGACAGCAAAAATTGAAGCCTGGTAATCTGGACTGGGCTAATGTGGCCTTTTGGGTGTTTATGGAGCAACAGGATACAAAGCCTATGGTGGGGAAGACAGCCCGGGCTCCGTGTATTTGGTAGTACTGATGGTGGTGAAATGCTCTCTGACCTGGGGGAATGACTTTGCTGGTGGAGAGCTTCAGGTTATATCTGCAAAATACAGTAGAAGAGAGATACAGATGAAATTAAGACTCAAGGGGCCACAAGGTTACATAGCTAAGAAGAGGCAGAGTTAAATTTTAAGCCTATATCTTTTGGCCCAAAGTCTGTTGCTCAGACAACTTTTAAATAAATGGTTATGATATTTGCAAGCTATGCATCTGATAGAGGGCCGATGACTAGAATCTGTATAGAACTCAGGAAAATCACAAGAAAAAAAATCAAACGATCTCATTAAAAAGTGGGCAAAGGAAATGAACAAGGAACTTTTCAAATGAAGATAGACTAATGGCCAGCAAACATATGAAAAAATACTCAACATCTCTTATCATCAGGAAAACACAAATCAAAACCACAATGAAACATCACTTAACCCCAGCAAGAATGACTTTTATCAAAAAGTCCCAAAACATGAGACTCTGCCTCAAAAAAAAAAAAAAGTCCCAAAACAACAAATGTTGGCGTGGATGTGGGGAGAAAGGAACGCTCATATATTGCTGGTGGGACTGCAAACTAGTGCAACCTCTATGGAAACTAGCATGGAGATACCTCAAAGAACTGAAAGTAGAACTACCATTTGATCCAGCAATCCCACTACTGGGTATCTACCTGAAGGAAAAAAAGACATTCTATACAAAAGACATTTGGACTCAAATGTTTATAGCAGCACAATTCACAATTGCAAAGATGTGGAAACACCTGAGTGCCCAACGATACATGAGTGGATTAATAAAATGTGGTATATGTATACCATGGAGTTCTACTCAGCCACAAAAACAATGATGAACTACCTATTGTGTTATCCTGGATGGAGCTCAGCCCATTCTTCTAAGCGAAGTATCATAAGAATAGAAAAACAAACTCCACACGTACTCACCATTAAATTGGTACTAATTGATCAACACTAACGTGCACATATGTGAATTAACATTCACAGGGTGTCCAGCAGGTGGGGGGGGAGGAGATGGGTAAATCCACACCTAAAGGGGGATTAGGTGCCCTCTGGCACACTTGTCAGGCAGTGCAAAGGCAACTTACATAACCAAAGTGTTTGTACCACCATGATACTCTGAAATTTTAAGAAAATTTTATTTTTTTTAAATCCATTTTCTCTCTTGCTGTGCCAATGTCATCTCCCATTTCCCTGATTATTAAATTCTTTGAGGGTGAAGACTATTCCTTATTTATTTTTGCATCTTTTAATTAGCAAAATATTCAAAAGCAAATAAACTTTTGATAAATGTTGAATTAAACAAAATTAAATGAAACTTGCACATTTCTACTTTGTTACTTTTACTTTTATTTGGTGTTTTTTTCTTGCCTCATGGAATGCCCTTATTCAGGTTCTATTCAACCTTAAGGTCCAGCTCAAGTTCTAGAATCTTTACTGGAGGTCACAGAGATCTCTCCTCGAAAATCTACCTCAGCATTTCATCTTTTCATGTATTTAAATATTGTTATTCTAAGAGGTATTAGTATTTCCTTTGTATCTTTTACTATTGTGCTTACAGCAGATGTCGATCAACACTGATCTTTGAAATGTGAAGCAAAAGTCAGTCAATAAATTTGTTCTCTTAATCCACAATTCAAAACAGGAATGAACATTCAAAACAGGAAAAGGATTCTCAACTTCCTGACAGCAGCCAGACAGCACTACTACAGGCTGCATTTAGTGTGCAAAAGAATTCCTATTGTTCCTAATGAGGAACTAAGCTGCACCACATCTGAAACACAGTCATGTTGACAAGCTTATCTTTAAAAGAACAAAAAACTGTCGTATGAAAACACATTCTAAGCATTTTCATAAGATAAAAATATTAATATACGGTTGATACCAAAGTTGTTAAAGATGGAATACTTGTAATAAAACCTAACAAAACCTAATTACTTTGTGTGTGGGGGGTAGTATATTACAGCAAACCAAGTTGTCAAAATCAAGTTTACAACTTCATTATTTCTAAGTGACAGACTGGGGAGACAGCTGAGACAATAATCAAATAAGAACTTTACCACTTACTCAGTATAAAAGCAAAATCAAATAAATACTTTCTACTTTTTTTTTGTTTTTTTGAGACAGACTCTCACTCTTTTGCCCAGGCTAGAGTGAGTGTCGTGGCGTCAGCCTAGCTCACAGCAACCTCAAACTCCTGGGCTCAAGCGATCCTCCTGCCTCAGCCTCCCAAGTAGCTGGGACTACAGGCATGCACCACCATGCCTGGCTAATTTTTTCCATATATATATATATATATATATATATATTTAATTGTCCAGATCATTTCTTTCTATTTTTTAGTAGAGACAGGGGTCTCGTTCTTGCTCAGGCTGGTCTCGAACTCCTGACCTTGAGCGATCCACCCACCTCAGCCTCTCAGAGTGCTAGGATTACAGGCGTGAGCCACCGCGCCTGGCCAGCTCTCTACTTTTGAATAAAATTTTTGCTTAACTTGCTTTTGTTTTGCAATCATTAAGATCTCTAAATTACAAAGGGATTTTTTTTTCATTAGTCCAGATCCCTACTAAACCCAATTATTTTTCACAAGACTGGGGAAACTCAGTGGTATGTCATGAGAACTGACCTGGTTTTTGTCAGCATCAGATAGCTGAAGTAAGAGTAACACCTTAGTAACCTTAGTGATTAGTAACACCTAATCACTGTTTTCAGTGCTGAAAAAAAAAATTCTATGCCAGTTCAAGATTATAGTTAAAAATGAATAATCCCAAAATCTCAATTTTATATGTGATATAGAATGGTTATGCTTTTAAAACACTGATGGTAATGTCAGAGGCAGAATTAGTGGGAAGTGAGTGAAGCACAAATGACAGGGCCTCTTTGCACAAACCCCTTCCAAAGCCCAGAGAGGAACCCTAGCATTGTATTTAGTGATCATACAATTTTGTACAATTTGTAAACATAAGGTACATTAACTACAATCGGTTAAGACCAATGTCTCTTTTCATTATGACTTCTCTATTACCTCTCCTCATGACAGGTGTGCTGGAGTGGCCACATGCAACTTACGATCCAGCTGAGAGGCAGTTGATTAGGGATATATTTAGCTTGGATTTAGTGGGATAGGTTTATGTGATCTGCAAAGTCTTATGTATGGGTAAGTGAAACTAGCCAAGCAAGATCAAGACTGGCTTCTGGCAGTACTCCTGTGTGCTGGCTCATCCAGAATCACGGCACAAAGATGTAGGTCCCGAGGTAAGTCACGGTGTGAATGTGGCCTGGGGTGCCTGGCACTGGAAGTATGTGGCCAAGTCAAGAAATTTGAAAGAGGTTTTCTCGAATTTGACAACAATCCTGAAATTTTGGAAGACATTATTAATAACAAGTTGTAAAACTAAAAAAAGCTTTTCTTCTATCAATAACAACAAATTAGAACTTCAGATTCCACACATAAAATATTACCTGCTGTTATGGGCTGAATGATTGTGTTCTCCCCAAAATGAATATGTTGAAACTTAATCACCAATGTGATGGTATTAGAAGTGGTCCTTTGGGAGGTGATTAGGTCATGAGGGCTGTGCCCTCATGGGATTGGTGCTTTTAAAAAAGAGGCCCCAGATAGCTGCCTTACCCCTTCCACTGTGTGAGGACATAGCAAAAAGACACCATCTGTAAACCAGAAAGCAGGCCCTCACCAGACTCCAAATCTGTCAGAACCTTGATGGTGGAATTCTCAGCCTCTAGAACTCTGAGAAATAAATTTATGTTGTTTATAAGCCACACAGCTTATGGTATTTTGTTATAGTGGCCCAAACAGACTAAGAAACCTCGCATGGCATTGCGCTCCTACCGTAAACAACTAGAAAATCAGAAAAAAATATATGAAACAACAGTTTTCAGATATTGCTCAAAAGGTAGTGCTAAACTATGATCTCTAAAAAAAGGTCATGCAGTAGTTATGGGGTTAAATTTGTTCCAAAATTAAAGGCCCACAATAGCAAAGCTTAATGTCAAGTCTTGAAAAAATAAAACTAATGTGCAAGTTACTTAATTGCACACCAGAACAAATCCAGCGCTCCTTTAAGAAGGGCAAGAAAATCCAGTAACCAAAAATAAAATCTGGTATGCAACAGTAAAATTCACAAGGTCTGGCATCTAGTCAAAAGTTACCAGACATACAGAGAAGTAAGACATTACAACATGTAATAAGTAGAAAAATTAATCAATTAGAAATATACCCAGAAATGAAACAGATAATGGAATGAGCAGACAGGGACCTTAAAAACATCTATCGTAGGTATTGTAAGTATGTTTGAGAATGCAAAGGAAAATATGGAGATGATTGGGAAAAAATATCAAGACATAAAAATATCCAAATGGAACTTATGGAGATTAAAAAATACAATAACTAAAATAAAAACTATACCAGATGGGATTAACAACAAATTAGACACTGTAAAAGAAAAATCAGTGAATTATAGAAATATCAACTATTGAAAATAAGACACACAGAGAAAAAAATTGGAAAAAATAAACAGAACACTGGTGATCTGTGAGATGATATCAAGCAATCTAACTTATACATAATTATAATTTCAGAAAAAGGACATAAAATTTTTTGAAGGACATAAACATTTTTGAAAAATAATAGCTGAAATTTCTCCAAATTTGATAACAATTGTAACACTACAGATCCAAGAATCTTAATGACTCTAAACAGAAGAAACAGAGAAAACTGCCCTAAGGTAAATTATAATCAAATTGCTGAAAACTAGTGATAAAGGGAAAATCTTAAAAACCCAGAGGAAAAGAGACACATTATATTAGAGGGAAAAAGATAAAGCTGACAGTAGATTTCTTATCAGATGGAATGCCGGCCAGAAGATAGTGAAAAGGCCTCTTTAAAGTGTTTATAGAAAACAAAACAAAATAAAACGAAACTGTCAACCTACAATTGTAACCCAGCAAAAAATATCTTTCAAAAATGTAGGCAAAACACAGATTTTTCCAGATGAACAAATGCTAAGAGAATTAATCATCAAGAGACCCACACAAAAAGAAATGTGAAAGGAAGTTCTTCAGACAGAGGAAAATTATGGACCTACATCAAGGAATGACAAGCACCAAAAACGGTAAGTATATGGACATGTATAAGACACACTTTTCTCATTTTTAATTTCTTTAAAATATATTTGTTTGTCTAAAGCAAATAGTAATGTATTATGAGGTTTATAAAATACATAGAATAAAACATGACAATAAGAGCACAAAGGATAAGGAGGAGTATTATTATGATATTATTTGAACATCAGCTGATATGTTAAAGATACTGAAAAACATAAACTGACAACTAAAAAAATCAGCTGATAGTGGAGATTAAATAATCAGTTTTTTAAAAGAGAAAAAAAGAAGTGGGGGTAAATAGGATAAATACAAAATCAATAGTGAATGGCAAACATAAACCAAACAGTATCAATAATTACATTAAGTATAAATGGTCTAAACACTATAATGAAAAATACATTTCAGATTGGATTTTCTAAAAGATAGTATCCAACTATATGCTGTCTACAAAAAGTCCAACTTAAATATAGAGATAGAGATTTGTTAAAAGTAAAAAAATGGAAAAAAATATATCTTGTAAATACTACTCAGAAGAACGGTAGAGTAGCTATATTAATATAAGCTAAAGTAGACTTCAGAACAAGGGATATATTAGATGTAAAGAGAGACATTTCACAATATTAATGAAATCAATTAATCAAGAAGATATAACAATCTTAATGTGCATGCAATAGCAGAGCTTTAAAACACATGAAGCTAAACTAATAGAACTGGAAGGAAAAATATCCGAATCCAGTTATACTTGGATATTCTAACACTCCTCCCTAGTAAATGAAAAAAAAATTATTAAGCATATAAAGATCTAAACATTATCAACCAACTTGACATAACTGACATATATAGGACATTCTACTCAACAGCAAAAGACCATCCATTCTTTTCAAGTACCAATGAAACATTCACTAAGAAAAAACATTTTCTGGGCCAGAAAATAAGTCTTAATGAATTTTAAAAATTAAATCAAATAGAGTATTTGTCTGATCAAAATAGTATTAAACTAGAAATTAATAACAGAAAGATATCTGAAAAAAAATCCCTACATACATGGAAATTAAACAAAACACTTCTAAATAATTAAGGACCATAGAAGAAATTCTGAAAAAATTTTAAAATAATTTGAACCAAGTGAAAATGAAAACATCAAAACCCCCTTAGGTATAGCTAAAGCAGTGCTTAGAGGGAAATTTAAAGCATTTAATGATTATATGAAACAGAAAAAGGCTCTCAACTTAATTACCTAAGCATAAGCCTGAAGAAACTAGAAAAAGAACAAATGAAGCCTAAAGTAGGCAGAGGAAGGATATAATAAAATAACGGTACTAATCAATGAAATAGAAAATGAACAAAAAACCAAGATATCTTATTTCAGCCTAGCTTTGAATAGATCAATGAAATGAATAAATTCTGAGGTGGACTGAACTGTAAAACAAAAAGACTCAAATGACCAGTATCAGAAAGAAAGCAGGATTTGTGATTACAGATCCTACAAACATTTCTGGATTTCTCTGTTTCATTACCACAGTCACTATAGTTGAAGGTCATATAGGTGTTTTGCTTTCTCTCTCACAGCAATCAGTCAGTCACCAAAGTTCAATCTTTGCGATGTTTTCTTCATCTGTTCAATTTTTTTCCTTATCAGAATCACTTCATCACTTGAATTTTCTATTGTGTTATTGCCCAAGGAGGAATTGCTCTCCGTCTAACTTGTCTCCTTGCCTCTAGGGTCTCCTCCCTAAAATTTCCCATGCATAAATTAACTCATTTTTTTAATCCAAAAGGTATTATGTAGCACCTACTATGTACCAAGTAATGAAGTCTTCGGGGAATATGCAAAGATAAATACAACGTGGTTCCTGCTATCAAAGATCTCAGTCTAGTAAAAGAGACTGACATCTACATAAGTATAATTCAGTATAACCAGTGGATTACAGATCTATATAAAGCTTAATAAGACAAACACAGAAGAAGCAATGAATTCTGTCTGGGAAGGGGGGACAGGTAAAGCTTCAGAGATGTCATAAAGTTTAGGCTGCATCTTAAGGAACAAGTAATTCTCAGGCAAAGGGAGTAATACAGATAAAGACACAAACATGTACTTAACATATGGTATGATGTCTACAGAATAGTGACTAGGAGGTGCAGCGTGGCTGCAGTGCAGGGTTTGCAGGGTACTGCGGCAAAACACGAGGGCAGAGAGGGGGCAAGAGCCAGAGCACGAAGAACTTGCATGCTGTGATTGAGGGCTCAAACTTCGTTCTGTAAGTAATGGCAAGCCATTGAAAAAGATTAAGCAGGAAAGTGACAAGATCGATGTATATTTTAAAAAGAGAACTCTCAGTGAGTATGGAAGGAAACTAGAAATGGAAGAAGACTAGAGAAAGTGATTGGGCACTTTCTGCAATGGTACAAGCAAGAAGATAATACAGGCAGCAGGAATGAAAAAGCCAGATCGAACAGTTATTTTTTAAAGTGGCAGAACTTGGAAATCAAGTACTGTCAATGTCAGGGATAAAAGTAGTCAAGGATAACTCCCAGGTTTCTGGCTTGGCCACGTGGAAAAATAGAGGAGCCATTAACGCAGAAAATGAATATAAAAGGAGAGGCAAATTATGGAAAAGAGTCCAGTTTTGAACACGTTGAGACTGAGGTACTTTGAACATCCATATGGAATTATCTGATAGAAGTCAAATATAGACCTTTACATAATACCATCCTTCCTAAAATATGCTTTAAATGTCACTATACTTTTAATTGTTCTAAGTCATGGGCTTAGAACTCTCCCACAGCTTCCCACTGTCTACAGGACAAAGTCCGAATTCTTATCTCAGTACTGAAACTCCTCCACACTCCAGACCTAATGTACTCTGCAAGTCTTCACTACTCCCCTATTGCCTGTAGCAGTCATCCTCGCAATGCGGAGCTTGGACCAGCAGCGTTAGCATCCCCTAAGAACGTGTTGGAAATGAAATTTCACAGGCACCATTCTAGACCCACGGAATCAGAGTCTGTAGGTGGGATCCAGCTGTGTTTGAATAAGCCCTCCTGGTGATGCTGATGCACGCTGAAGTTTGGGAACCACTGATCTGTGCATACTGTCAACTCTAACAAAAATGGACTACTTGCCATTAACTCCAGGTTCTTCTTTCTTGTCTCAGACTCATGTCGTTTTCATTAAAAGGCTTTTGCGCCGGGCATGGTGGCTCACGCCTGTAATCCTAGCTCTCTGGGAGGCTGAGGTGGGCGGATTGTTTGAGCTCAGGAGTTTGAAACCAGCCTGAGCAAGAGCGAGACCCCGTCTCTACTAAAATTAGAGAGAAATTAATTGGACAACTAAAAATATATAGAAAAAAAAAATTAGCCGGGCATGGTGGCGCATGCCTGTAGTCCCAGCTACTCGGGAGGCTGAGGCAGAAGGATCGCTTAGCCCAGGAGTTTGAGATTGTTGTGAGCTAGGA